>CM076579.1:1446048070-1446242095 GCA_034641835.2 Pinus albicaulis
TGGTAAGAATATCTGCAACCTGCTCATCAGTGGGAATATACTCAAGCTTCACAGCTCCTTTCTGAACATAGTCTCTGATGAAGTGATATTTGATCACGATATGCTTTGACCTGTCATGAAATACTGGATTCTCCGTGAGTTTAATGCAACTCTGATTATCACAGTAAATCACTGAAGGTCTCAACGGCTGACCAAATAAGCCAAACAACATCTTGCAAAGCTAGATGGCCTCACAACTAGCTAGACTGGCTGCCATATACTCTACTTCCGCTGAACTCAATGTTACTGATTGCTGCTTCCGACTGCACCAAGACACTACTGCCGAACCCAACCCAAAACAACACCTTGAAGTGCTCTTCCTATCAGAAGCACAACCTGCCCAATCAGAATCATTGTAACCTGCCAATCTCACTCCATCCCCCTGCCTATAATCCAGACCATAATCCACTGTCCCCTGCAAGTACCGCAAAATGTGTTTTGTAGCAACCCAGTGCACCCTCCTGGGCTCACACATGAACTGGCTCATCGTGTTGACTGCAAAACATATATCTGGTCTAGTGTTGATCAAATACATCAAGGAACTAATCAGCTGTCTATACAATGTGGGATCCACCAACTCGGAATCTGAAGCGTGAAGCTTCTTCCAGTTGGTGATCATCGGTGTCGACATGGGTCTACAATCCTCCATGTGGAATCTGCCAAGGATGTCCACAATATACTTCCCCTGCCCCAGGAAGAAATGCCCCTCCTCTTGCCACACCTCCAAACCCAAAAAGTAATGCATCAAGCCGATGTCCTTCATCTCAAACTCCGCCGCAAGATCTCTCTTGCAGTGCTCTATGAGTCTCTCTGCACCTGTAATGACCAAGTCATCCATATACAGCACCAGAATGAGAGGCTCCTCACCTATCACAATATAGTAAAGGTTCAGATCTGCCTCACTCTTTGTGAAACCCATCTCCTGCAAGTATGTATCTATCCTGGAGTACCAAGCTCTGGGAGCTTGCTTCAGGCCATAAAGGGCCTTCTTCAGTCTGCACACATGGGACTCCTTCCCATGCACCTCAAAACCCTGTGGCTGCTCAATGTACACCTCCTCCTGTATGAAGCCATTGAGAAATGCGGTCTTCACATCCATCTAGTGGATCTTCCAACCCATCTCTGCTGCTATCGATATGATGGAGCGAATCGAAGTATATCGAGCCACGAGAGCGAAGGTCTCCTCATAATCAACTCCCTCTACCTGGGAGAACCCTCTAGCCACAAACCTTGCTTTGAATTTCTCAATGCTGCCATCTGCAACATGCTTTACCTTGTAAAGCCATCTGGAAGTAACCACGGATTTGCCCTCAGGCCTCGGCACCACCTCCCAAACATCATTCTTCATGATAGAAGAATACTCCTCCTGCATGACCTCTCTCCAGACCTGCTGGCTAGTTGCCTCCTCATAGCTAGAAGGCTCAGAGTCAAGGATGCTGGTAGCCATTGCCATATAGCTACAAAACCTCTCAGGTGGTCTGCTCTCTCTGACCGGCCTCTTAGGCTCAGCAACAGATGTGGCATCTCTCAAGGTGTCCTGAAGCCCCTTGGGCTTCCTCTTCCCTGAGCACACTTCTCCCGCTGGAGAATAAAACTCCTCCTCCTCAACATCAGGAGCCTGAACTCCTGACTGTCTGTCTGCTGTCCTCCTTCCTGCACCTGAACCTGTAGATGCTGAGGTACCGTGTGAACTATCCATCAGTGGACTCCCCAGTGAACTGCTCTGTGGACTGCTCTGCGTGCTGCCCATAGCACCACCCCTCTGACTCTGCGAGCCACTCCCCACTGACGGACCTGACATCGTCATAGATGTACCTCCGGATCCTCCTGATCCTTGCCCACTGGATCCCTGTGACTGACTCAACTGCTGCTGAGGGTCTGGCTGATCCAGATACTCTAACTCCCGTGACCTCCTAAAGGCCCTGTCCTCCTCGAACTTCACATCTCGCCTGACAACAACTTTCCTCTGCGCAGGAATGTAAATCCGAAAGGCCTTGGAGGTCTCACTGTAGCCCACAAAGATACCCTTCTCTGCGGTGGGCTCTAGTTTGGTCCTCTTCTCCTTGGGTATGTAGGAGTATGTCATGCACCCAAAGATACGAAGATGACCCATATCAGGCTTCTTCCCGGAAAAAGCCTCCTCCGGAGTCATGTGCCCCAAGGCACGATGCGGACTCCTGTTCTGCAAGTAAACAGCTGTGTTGCAGGCCTCTGCCCACAAAAACAATGGCAACCCTTGATCATGTAACATGGCTTTGGCAGCCCCTCCGATGGATCTGTTCTTCCTCTCTGCAACCCCGTTCTGCTGGGGGTTGTAAGGAACAGTGAGCTCCCTCCTAATGCCTGCCTCCGCACAATAGTCAACAAACTCTCCAAGGGTGTACTCTCCTCCATTGGCCGACCTCAGGGACTTGATCTTCCGACCTGTCTGTGTCTCCACAAGAGCTCTGAACTCCTGAAACCGCTTGAAGACCTCACTCTTGGTCTTCAAGAAATAAATCCAGGTCCTCCCGGAGTGATCATCAATGAATAAAACATAGTACTCATATCCACTCAAGGAAACATGAGACATCCGACCGCTCACATCGGAATGAATCAAATCAAGTATCCCAGTCGCTCTGCTGTCACTGCTGGGAAAAGGGGATTTGGCAAACTTGCCCATCACACATCCTCTGCAAGTATCAAAGTGATCAGTACTGAAATCTGGCACACTTGTAGTGATCTCCTGCAATGTCCTCAAGGCTCCATGATACATGTGCCCCATCGTGCGGTGCCAAATCTCACACAGCTCTGAACTGCTAGCTTTGCTGCCGGTACTACTGCTCAATGCCAAAAGGGGTTGAAATGCAAACTTGTACACCTTTGCATGGCGTACACCAATCACTCTAGCTGAATCAGCTGGAGCGCCCCTGGGATATATAAGCACCTGTCCTCTCCTGAACAATATCTCATATCTTCTGTCCTCCAAAGCTGAGACGGATATGAGGTTCTTCCTCATCCCTGGCACATATAGAACATCTGACACCTTCAAAGGAGGTTTGGGTTTCTTATCAAATGTCAGTGTCCCCACACCGATTGCTCTAACAACGTTGTCATCTTCGAGTACTACCTCTATATCAGTGCCACTCTCTGAAAGCTCTGAGAAGTAGTCACGGACTTCTGTCATATGACGTGAAGCCCCACTGTCAACATACCAGACACCTGAAGATGCTCCGCTAGTGGAGGGAAATGCACACTCCCTCTCAACCTCCATGGCAGGTGATCCTGCTCTAGTGGACTCACAAGCAATGAACCCAAACTCCTGGTCAAAGCGATCCGTAAAGTCCTCTACCTCTGTTGATGCTGCCATGTTCTGGTTCTTTCCCTTTTTATTCTTCTCCGGACACACAACTGCATAGTGTCCCATCTTCTGACAATTCCAACACTTCACCTTGGAATAGTCCTTTTGCGTGTTCCCCTGTTTACCTTTACCTTTGCCCCCACCACTGCTTGTGGAAGCTTGTTTCTTTCCCTTGCCTTTCTTGCCTCCTGCCAACAGTGCTACATCCGCATCCTGCTCAACTGGTTTGGCTGCCCCAAGCTGGCTCTTCCTGATTTCTGTCTGTATGCAATCATCCCAGAACCTCTTCCAAGTGGGAAGGGTCTCACGTGCACAAACCCCATCAGCAAAGTTCAGCCATGAACTGGGGAGGCCATTCACTGCAATCCGCACCAACTCAGTGGGTGGAATGACCTCTCCAACTGCTGCCAACTCATCTCTCACATTAGTAATCTTTATGAGATATCTAGCTGCACTATCAGTCTTACCCATCTTAATGGCCTTTAGCTTCTCCCTTAGGACCATTTTCCTGTTCTCATTGGTACTCTGGTAGAGATTGGTCAATGCTGTCCACATCTCATGAGCATTTCTCTTTCCTCTCACATGAGGAATGCAATGGTCTTTGATTCCGTCTAGAATCAGTCTCTTACCCTTGTTATTCTTTTTATTATAAGCTGCCAACTGAACAACATCAGTAGGCACATTAACAGGGTGCTGTGCGGTATGCACTATGATATCCCAAACTTCTGCCTCCTCAAAGATACTCTGCATTTTCTTCTTCCAAACACTGTAGTTACTATGCCCATCCAACTTATCCTCCACCTTCAAGCCCAAAGACATGCTTGCTGTCCTAAATAAGCTGAAAATAACATTGCTATTGTAAAGGTCAAATTTTCTCTTGCTGTAATTTCTGAGCGAAAAATCAGCTTGCTGAAATTTTTCCTTCTTGTTGTCCCAAATTGCCTTTTTAGCAAAATGGCTCTGATACCATGTAGAAATTTCTGTTTCCCACCCCGGTTTTCAGTTTCACCTTATTTCTCCATATAGTTAAATGCCCATTCCCATAGCCTTACATTCAACAAGTTGAAAAATAAATATTTTCTGAAAACACAAATTCTGGAAATTTTCACAATGCTGGAAATTGCAGAAATAAAAATCAGCAAATAAATCAGCCACACAGAACATTTAGACACGCAGATTTTTGGTCAATGTGACCCTGGAAAAACCCCCTACAACTCTTGGGGAAAACCAGTTTGAAAGTTCCTTATTTCTGGAAAATGTTTTTACAGAGAGGTGAAATATACAGGAAAAATTCCAGCAAATTAATTAGAGACTTATCTTGTTTTCTGTGCTTGCCTCCGCCTTCGAAAACGTGCCAGAATAGCAAAAAACTCAAAACAGAAATTTATTACAGCAAATGACAGTTTAAGAAATCGTGCCTAAAACTTAGGCTGTGCGGCGTACAATGTCTGTGGCCCAATATGAAATTCTGTGTTGCCTGAAATTTGTGCTAGGCTGCCTTGAAAATCGTGTGGGCCTTTCGGAATCCATGCCTTTCGGCTGCCTTACCTTTCCTCGAAAGCGTAACGTCCTTCTTAGCGACTTACAAAGCTGGCATGCAGATGCTACCTCGAAATATGCCTTCTTTGTCAGCCTTGTTGCCTCGAAATTCGTGCGGCCCACTCTTCTTTGCCTCAGAAAAGCCGTGCTGCTCCCTTGTTGGCTGTACGGACTTCTTTGTTGAATCTGCCTCTCCTTCACCTTTTCAAGCTCTCTTCAGAAAAAGTCTCTAGCTCTCTTGCTCTCCTTCTCTCAATCTGCTCATGAAAGAATGAATGACCTTTCCCTCCTTTAACCTAACCCTAAGTGACTTTTGGGGAATCCCTAAATCCAATGGCTGAAATAGATTGAGATCTAGGGCTGAGATTAAATGCTCATTTAAATCTCACTTTCTATTTTTAATTCACCCCACTTTAATAAAGACCCACTTAGTCATTTATTTCCAAAGTCACTTTTCCTTTCTAATTTTACATTGACTTTATTAAAGTCACTTTAAAATTAGACTTTAGTAATTTTATCACTTAAAGTCACTTTTAAATTAGATTTGACTTTATAACTTTATAAAGTCACTTTAGGAGAAAAATTAAATTCTTTTGGATACTTTTCCCTAGGCCAAAGATCAAAGCCTTAGGGAACCACCTGTCCTCCGGTAACCAAATTTCAACACTTGCCAATAGGGAAAACATTAAAAATTTGCATAAATTGTTTTTAGTATTAATTTCATTGGTCACTTTTTTTAGTGACTTGTGATGGGGATGCCCCTTGTTTGTTGGGGACATTTCAAGGACATGAAATCAATGCTTCTTGCATCCTGTGGATATGGGGGTGTGTTGGGGATGTAAACCCCCATCCTCCTTTGGGTAGGAAACATGGGAAACACATCCCCCAACTGGAGGAAGCATCCCCACGAAACATTGCCTTTTTCTCTTAATCTTTTGGAAGCCATGTTTGTTTTTTTCTAGTGTGTTTGGTGGAGCCTTTGAGTTAGTCAAGTGTCTTTTGGAATCTTTTACCTTCTAGGACAATTGTTGGGAAGCCTTTTACTCACGTCCAACTTTACACATTCTAACACAACTGAAAGTTTTTCCGTTCTTTTATCGGCTCCAGCCTCCAATGAATTGACCCGAAGAGTTTCCAATCACTTCTTAAACACCTTATTCCCAACAATGGAGGGGGAGGTTTCAAAGCCTCACCTAAATCAATGATGAAGATATGGTCCTGGCCACTGAGCTGAATTTTGAAACTTGGTACTTTTAGAAAAGGCCAACCCTACCCTAAAACCAACGACTTTCTTCTATGCCCTACTTTTTATCATTAGGGTTTTTAAAATAGACTATGGATAACTGATTGATAAAAATTTACAGTCTATTTGTTTGCTTAGTTCTCATTTATTTAATGTAAGACAGTAGTCATGCTTAGCTAAAGGCCATTAAATCTATAGATTAAGAATGCTGATAGTGGCAACTCTTGGAGGATGGCTTGAGGTGGGAAGACGACCTCATAGGGTTTGGTGAGCCCTAGATTTTCCCCTAGATCTATTGGTATAGGAAGCTACTATTGCAAATGAGGTGTTCAAGAGATTGATGGGTCTATGTGAGACTTTTGATAAAGGTTGGGTTCTTTGTATCGAGAATAAACTTTACTCGTTGACAAAGCTAGAAGTAGGAGAGTCAATTGCTAAACGTTTGCCAAGGTTGAAGGATATTGGAGACCGATTGCTTGCTCTCAGAAGGGAGGCAGAATGGGAAATATACGGTAGTTATCACTGTAAAGAGTTTGCCTCAGTATTTGAACGATTTGTTTAGGCTTTAAATATTACTTTTGAATCCATTGAGATTACTTTTTATGGGTTTTCAGGCAAGTTGTTGCAGAAGAAGCATGGAAGAAATTATTTGGAAGCGGCGGTGAAGTTTTTGTGAATGCTTTCACTTCTATGACAAAGGCAAAGGCAAACAACAACATGTTGGAGGGAAGAGTTTGCCTCAGTTTTTGAACACTTTGTTGAGACTTTAAATATTACTTCTGAACCCATCAAAGATTATTTTATAGAAGTTGTTGCATAAATAGTGCGGAAGAAATAGTTCGAAAGTGGTGGTGAAACTTTTGTGGGTGCTTTTACTAGCAAGCACTAAGGCAAAGGCAAGCAACATCATGTTGTTGGAAGAACCGTTCATGCAAGGAAACTACCATAGCTAATATTGTTTCTAAAAAGTTAAGATCTTATTATCGTGGTAGGTTGGGGTATTTGAAAAGGAATTGCAGGAAGTAGTGCTGGGACGCAGAGCACAAGAAAGATCTACCTAATAAAAAGCATGCTAATGTGGTAGAACTTGAAGAGGTAAAGGCAAGTGGTAACATATTGGAGGGATGAACAATTTAGGCAAGACAATTGTCATACGTAATATTGGTTCTAAAAATATAAGGTCTTATTACTAAGATAAGTTGTGATAGTTGAAATGGAAATATAGCAAGCTTATTGTGGGACATGGATGATAAGAAAGATCAACCTAATAAAAAACATGCTATCATGGCAGAACATGAAGAAGTAAAGGAATATATATATATATTTTTTAAATTTCTTCTTAGGTGGGAGGTAGGCCGTTACGTAATTGGTTCCTTGATTTTGGTGCTTTAAAGGACATGACCATCAAGAAGGATTGGTTTATTACATTCGTTGAAGCCAAATCCAAAATAGAAACTATAGTCTTTGGGTTTGGTTGGGTGCATTTTGTGGAAAATTGTGGGGATGTTCAAATGAAATTGTTAGATGATAAGAAGTGTACTTTTGAGAATGTGCATTACATACCATTGACCAGATATGGATAAAAATATTCTCTCAATTAGTGAGATAACAATATCGAGTCCATATTTGGAGGCCTCATTTAGTGTTGAAAATTGTTTTGTGAAAGACAAAGGTAATGGTTAGGTGATTGCATCGGTGCTAAAACAGAATGGGTTGTATAGGCTTGTGGATGTTGATGTGGCAAAATCACATGCTTAGATAGCTAGTATTAATATTCATAGCATTTCTTTATGGCATCAAAGTTATTAGCACCTTAACTTCCCTTTAGAGCAAACCTAAGATGGTTAGTGGTTTACTTTCAATTTAGGAGGAGAAAGATGCATGTGCAACAGGCTTGCCTTGAAAATAGTGTTGGAAGATCTTTGGTGAAGAAAAAGTATGGAGTGTGATGTGAAGTTTGGTATTAGTCTGCTGTGATCCTTTGTGTACCCATGAAGACACTTTCAATATCTAGTGCAAGGCATTTTCTCCTTGTTGTTGACATATTTAGGAAAATGTACATGTTTTTCTTAATAATAAAGTTTGTTGCATTTGTTGAGTTCAAGAACTTAAGAGAGGAATGGAGAATGAATTAGGGACGAGAATTAAAGTCCTTCAATTAGATAAGGAAAGGGAGTTTGCATCAAATGAATTTGCCAATTTTTACACAAGTGAAGGGATTTAAAGGCAAAGGCAATTCTACACTTTATTTACTTGAATAGGATGGGCTGGTTGAATGAGGAAATAGGATAGTGCTGGAGATTTCCAGATGTATATTTTTTTAAGGCAAGGGATTTCCAAGTAAGTATTGGGTTGAAGCATAAATGAAAAAAGTGCCAAAAGGTCACGAGTCCAAACCCAAAACAAATTTTCACCTAGAAAAAATCATGTTGTTTAGTAAATACTAAAAACCATGACATTATGATTTTTCGGGAAGAGAATTCGTGTGACCTAAAAGAGTGCCAAGCAACGATTAATTTACCTTTGTATTGGTGGGTCAAAAAATTATTCTTAGGAGGGTCAAAAACTCTTTCTGATAGCCATCAAAGATTTTTTCTTGGAGTTTGGATCAATTTCCGTCTAAGGTTTTTGTTGGAAAATATGGTAGCCATGGTCGGTATTTTCATCTTGAAAAACAAATGGGAAATTAAATTTTTTAAATTTGCCTCCACATTTATTTCAAGTTGGCCTCATGATGTTTTAGGTCGGTTGGGCCCCGAAGAGGCACCCATTCAACCCCTACTTGAAGGCTACATAAAGGAGATCATTTCTCCTCATTTGGACACATCAATTTTGTCTTGTGCATCTCTAATCCAACGAAATTACAGAAAGGTCCGAAATTTTAGGAGTGAGGTCGAAATTTCAGGTGTCTGGTTTTTGTCATGACACTTGATTATGATCTTGGTTATTGGTTTGGCTATTATTTTTCTATGGTTATTTATGATGTATTGATGAACCTGTAACTCTCTCTCTCTTTCATAAGGAAGCATTTCTGGGTTTTACCCTGGCTTCAGGCCTAATTTCTGTGTCTCTTGTCTTATGGCTTCTTGGTGTTTCTACTGTGATTTATTACTGCTCTTTTATGTTAATGAATGATTTTCTTATAATTGTTAATGAAATAAATGTTACATGATGCTAATAATGATTTGAAGCTGTAAAATTGAATAAGGAAATTGTGCTAGCTATGCCCTTGTCAAAAAATCAGCATGGTATCAGAGCTGGGGGGGTGTTGAAGAACAATTGAAGCTCTTGAGAAGGTTGAATTTTTGTGGCTCACTAACCCTTGCTGTGCGAAGTCTCCTAAGGCACTGTGCAAAGCTCCCTGGGTATGCAAAATTTCCTATGTGAATCCTTGTTCTGTGATCCAGATCTGTGGAAGCCTGAAGGGTAGCCAAAATTTTCTGTGGGAGAGGCCTAGTACAGGCCTATATTATCTCCTTTTTGTTTTAGGCCCAAAATTCTGAGGTCTGAGATCAAGATCGAAAGTCTCTATCTAAGGTAATCCAAAGATGTAGAAGGGCATCCAAACAACTACAGACTAAGTTTTCTGAGGCACCACAAGTGCGGTTCTAAGGCACCATTGCGAAGGTTCTTAGCCTGAGGATGAAACATGTGAGTCTGAGGCTCACATCTCGTTGTGAACAGTATGTAAGCCGTGTGACATATGTCACAGATCTAAGGCACAATACTCGTTGCATTCTTTTTTTCTTCGAAAATTCTTAATCTTATGGTCAAAGGCTATGTTACATCTTTGTGATACCCTAAGAAACCGGATTCGTCCCCCAAGGGCTCTGAATCCTGAATCCAGCGAATCGGATATGATTCGGCCGGATTCATACCCGATTCATGGGGTACGGCCGTATCCGTACAGGGTACGACGAATCCCGACCGTACCCTGTACGGATACGGCCGTACCCGATGAATTGGGTATGGCCGGACACTTCATCCAAAAAAGTGCGCTGTTTTTTTTTATAAACAGCCGGTTTTTGCCATTCTTTCTCACCGATTTCATTTGGTGAAGTGAGCAAGGAACTGGGGTGAGCAAGGAGTAAGTGTGAGCAAGGAGAAAGGGAGTTCTTTAGAAGAGATTCGAGTATCCGGTAAGTGCACTGTCCCTCTATATTTTGCATTTATTTTGTTGTTAGTGTTTACATGTGCATGTGTTTTATATATTTGGTTATTTTTGTTTATTTTTTACAGTATTCATGGCTCAATCGAAGGCAGCAAGACAGAGGCAAAGAAAAGGGAAGAATGTCCCCATTGGAGATGCCCCTCTTGTCCGTGTTTCATCAGGGTTTGCAAGTATTCCATCTATTGGAAGTGGGGCTACAACAACAGCTTCAAATGTGCAGGGAAAACAAACTGTTGACCCCAAATACCCATTGTGGAAATATGTGACAAGAGAGGGAGAAGCAGGAAAAAAGGGAGGAGGAGGAAATTGTTCATGGAAATGCAATTTTTGCAATGGCCATTTCACTTGCACATATTTCCGTGTGAAATCTCATTAGTTGGGTATTCCAGGTTGTGGCATTAAATGTTGTACAACAATTCAATCGCCACAGAGGAAGGAATTGGAGAAAGAGCAATTTATTGGTGAGGCAAATGTGGCATCAAAATTTAAAAAAACAAGAATGATGACCCCCTTCCATTATTAAGGAAAAGCAGTAACAAGTTTCTTTTTGAGACTTTTAGTAGGGGACAATTAGCAAAGAGAAAGGCAACTGCAGTTGGTCCAATGGACAAGATTTTTCAAAAAGAGAAGAGGGAAGAGCTTGATCTCACCATTGCATTATTTTTCTATCAGAACTTCATATCCTTTAATGTTGCACGGTCACCTCTATTTATTGAGATGTGTCGAGCTCTTAGTCATGGGGCTCCATCAGGGTATGTGCCTCTTGGGTCAGAGAAGCTCAGAACCACATTGTTAGACAAAGGCAAAGAAAGAGGTTGACAAAATGCTTGAACCTATTAAATCAACATGGCCAACATCTGGGGTTAGCATTGTTTCTGATGGATGGACAGATCCAACACACCACCCACTCATCAACTTCATGGTGTCATCCTTGAATGGTCCAGTTTTCTTGAAATCAGTGGATGCCCTTGGACAGTACAAGGATGCACAATATATGGGTGAGTTATTTATTAAAATTATTGAAGATGTAGGTGTCGATTCTTGTGTGAAAATCATTACAAATAATGCACCTGTTTGCAAGGCTGCTGGCATGATTATGGAAGCAAAATATCCACAAATATTTTGGACACCTTGCATTGTCCATTCATTGAACTTGGCACTGAAATCTATTGCTTCTGATGTGCTTTGGATTGGAGCCATTATTGAGGATGCACGGCATATCCGCAACTTTGTACAAAAGCATACAAATGCCCTCACTATCTACAAGGAGCACAACAATCTATCATTGTTGAAGATTGCAGATACATGGTTTGCCTCTTCATTCATCACGTTGAAGAGGTTGAGGGAGGTCAAGACCGCTCTTGGGGCCATGGTTATTTCAGAGTTTTGGTCTTTCTGGAGAAAGACGGATCAAGCAGCCTCAAAGAAAGTGAAAGACATAGTGTTGGATGATCTATGGTGGGAGAAGATAGATCTAGTTATTCAAATCATGGAGCCTATCATTTCCTTGCTCCGATTTGCAGATACAGACCAACCCATCCTAGGAGAGGTTTATGAGGGATGGGATTCCATGATTAAGTCTGTGAGGACCAATGTTTTACAGAGTCAGTGCCCAGAGTATGAGACATCACCAGAGGCCTTCTTCACCAGCATACAGGATATTCTAGTCAGCAGATGGGACAAGAATTGCACACCTTTACATTGTTTGGCTCACTCCTTAAACCCAAAATACTACAGCCATGAGTGGCTGAATGGTGGACCTTCCCGTAGATTCCCTCCTCACATGGATGGTGAAATCTCACGGGGGAGGAAAGATGCATTGAGGAGAATTTTTCAGGATGAGGCATCCCTTGATGAGGTGGAGGATGCCGTTGCAGAGTTTTCCACTGGCACTGGGCGATTTGCAGGCTATGATGTAATTCGAGACATGGGAGCTAAGAAGCCCTATTCTTGGTGGGAAACAAGCCCTCCTCTATAGCAGTTAGCCATGAGGCTCCTCTCTCATGTGACTTCATCCTCTTGTTGCGAGAGGAATTGGAGCACATATGGGAATTTGTATAGTGTGAAGAAGAGTAGGCTTGAGCAGTCCAGGGCAGAGACAATGGTGTATGTGCACACCAACCTTCGTCTCATCTACAGGCAGAGGGAGGATTGGTTGAAGGGGAAGACAAATATGTGGGCTGTCTTCCCTGATAATATGGGTTTGGACAGCAGCGTTAGTTGGCATTGGCCAACATTGATCTCAATGCACCAGTGCTAGAGCTTGTCACATTTGATGATGGAGTAGAGGCGTCATCCTCTACACCAGCAGATGCAGAGATGACAGAGGAGGAGGATGCATCAGAGCCAGAGGAGAGCAGTGGTGAGCATGATGATCAGGATGAGGACAGTGATGCTGATTATGATGATGAGGATTGATGACTCATTGACTCTGACTCATTGAGGCTTCAGGCTTGTAGTCTTGTACACTGTAGTTTTTGTGTATTTTCTATTTCTATTTGCCATTGGCAGTGTACTTATGTAACACATTTTGATTCTGATGACTTGATGAGAAAACTATAGTATCTTACTATCTTGTCTTTCTGAGTAAATTTGACAATTGTATGATGTATCAATGTATCATGTATGAGTATCTAAGATCTTAAATCTATGTTTGAATCAATGAATTTGTATGAATTTGTGTAAAAAATATCTAATTTTTAGTATATTAATATAAATATATTTTTTAAAATATATATATTTTTTAATAAAATAATATATAACGTATCGTATCCCAGACGTATCCTGTTCCGGGAGTCACCGTACTCGAATCCGATTCTCAAATCCCCGTATCCCTGTATCCCCGTATCAGGTGACTTAGCTAAATTCTAATTAATGATCAACATTATCACTTGAAACTTCTAATCATGATCAAAGTTCAAACTCAGTTGGTTGAACTTGAGTCTCTCGACTCTCGACTGCCAAACTTTGCAACTGCTCCAATCACAAACTTCTCTATTGGTTTAGTGACTTGAGTCTCAATCTTCTGAAGGTATTCTGCCCTAATATGCCCTATTACTTCATTTGGTGCTCCACATGGCTTTACATGGCCTCCTATCCCAGCCAAGTGTTGCTTGAACCTATAAATACCCCCTCCTGCAATAGATTTTTGGCAATATTTGCAAATCATTTTGCCATCAATCATATCACAATGAGCCCATGCAGTATCATTGCCTCCTAGAGGCATGATGGCTACTACTTAGCTCAAGCGGCAAGCCTCAAACTCTATGTTGTTTCACTACAACAAAAACTCAACACTCTCCAAGCTCTCAATCAAACTCACAAAATCTCCAAATGAGATGGTGTGAGACAAATGAGAGGCTGCCCCTGCTTATAAAGGATTGGAGAGGGTGTTTTTGGATGGAAACAACCCTCCTCTTCCCTCCAAAACAACCCTAAACTAGCAAAAATACCTTGCGTGGGTCCCTTTTGCGGCCTTGGCAGCTGACTGGCCGGTTAAGGACGGAACCGGCCGGTTTTGTCCTTAACTGGCCAGTCAGCACCGGTTTGACTAGAAAAAATGGCGAAAGAAGGGTACAAACCGGGTTTTTGAACCAGTTTGACCCGGTCGGTTTTTAATACTATGGCAGTGCATACGTTATGTCCCAACATCGACAGTGACCATGGGAATATACTCATTGACAGACCATTTTTTTGTGGTCGATATTCTGGACACCAACATGGTGTTAGGGGTTCAGTGGCTCATCATCCTTGGTAGAGTCACTATCGATTGGAAGACACTGGAGATGGAGTTTGTGGATAAGAAGAGTGGGAAAAATGTGATGCTCAGGGGCATGCATACATATCCCCCTCAGACAGTTTATGCGCATATGATGGAGGCAGATTTCCGGCAAGGAGACATAGAGTGGGCAGTTGAGTTGAGGATCTCGAATGTAGGTGTTTCAAGCCAGCCCACGCACTCCGATATCCAGACACTCCTAGACTGTTACTCTACGGTTTTTGGGGACATTCCACCAGGGCAGCCGCCTGATAGGTGATTTGAGCACACTATCGAGTTGGAGCCTGGCATTCAGGCCATGATCACCACCCCCTACAGGCATCCCAAGGCCTATAGGGACGAGATTGAGAGACCTATCCATGAGCTCTTGGCATTGGGGCACAACACGCCCAACACGATTCCTTTCACTTCTTCAGTTGTTTTGGTGAAGAAGAAGGATGGGACGCTACGGATGTGCATAGACTATAGGGCCCTCGACAAGAAAACTATGAAGAATTGCTACCCAATCCCTTGGATCGATGAGTTGATTGATGAGGTAAGGAGAGCGAAGTTCTTCTCCAAGATTGACCTGAGGTCAGGGTACCATCAAATTCAGGTCAGGGACAAGGATGTCCCCAAGACTGCGTTTCGATGTCACTACGACCACTTCGAGTTCTTGGTGATGCCCTTCAAGCTAACCAATGCTCTGGCTACTTTCCAGTCTTGCATGAACCACATCTTCCGTAGTCAATTAAGGAAGTTTGTGTTGGAATCCTTTGACGATATTCTGATATACAGCCACGCATGGGAGGAGCACTTGCAGCACATAGAGACAGTACTGCGTATCCTGGAGGAGCAACAGTTCTACGTCAAGTTGTCCAAGTGTGAGTTTGGCTTGACAGAGATGCTCTATTGGGCATATCATTAGGGTGGATGAAGTGAGAGTCCATGAGGAGAAGATTAGGGCCATCCGAGATAGCCCAGAGCCTAAGGATGTGATGGAACTTCGGGGGTTTGTGGGCATTTGTACCTACTACAAGAAGTTTGTCAAGGGAATTTCGCAGCTTGCAGCACCCGTCACGGATCTCACCAAAAAGGGGGCTTTCAGTTGGGACTCAAGGAGGTGATGAGCAGCTGCCCGGTGCTTGCTCTGCCTGACTTCACATAGCCATTTGTGTTGGAGTGCGATGCTTCAAGGGAGGGAGTAGGCGCAGTACTAATGCAGGGGGGCACTCCATAGCTTTCGAGAGTCGGAAGCTATTGCCGCATGAGAGGCTATACCCCATTTACGATAAGGAGATGTTGTCCATCATGCATGCGCTAGCTAAGTTCCGACAATATTTGGTGGGGAGCAGGTTCCGGGTGAGAACTGATCAGAACAACCTTAGGTTTTTTCTAGAGCAGAAACAATTGTAGGAGAGGCAACATAAGTGGGTGAGTAAGATTCAGGCCTATGAGTTTGACATAGAGTATGTCAAGGGGAAGCACAAACGTAGTGGCTGATGCGTTGTCCAAGAGGACGGTTTCTTTTTCATTGTTGAGTACCGAGCCAAATTGGAAGGCTCATTTGCTAGTGGAATACTCCAAGAACCGTTTTGCATGTGAGGTCTTGGAAGGGCAAGTGACTAATGACCACTACTGGATGATGGTTGGGGTGATCTATTATAGAGACTGGATCTATTTAGTGGCCAACTCCCAGCTGCAGGAGAAGATCCTTCACGCAGCCCATGATTCACCATTGGGCGGGGACTAGGTGTACACCAAAACTTACAGGGCTATCAGAGAGAGGTTTTCATGGAAGGGCATCAAGGATGATGTTCTACGGCGCATCAGGGAGTGTGAAGTATGCCAGCGGAACAAGGGAGAGATGACCCACGCAGCAGGGCTACTTGAATTGCTTCCCATTCCCAAGGGGAAATGGGAAAGTATCTCGATGGACATCATCATGGGGTTGCTCATGGTAGAGGGAAAAGACTGCATCTACGTGGTTGTGGATTGCTTGACCAAGTACGCTCACTTCTTCGCGATCTCGGCCAAGTACACGGCCTCACAGGTGGCCGAACTGTTCTTCAAAGAGGTATTCTGGTTGCACAGTCTTCCCAAGACCATTGTTAGTGACAGAGACAGCCGCTTCATGGGGGGCTTTTGGCAGGAGCTGTTTCAGTTGGTGAGTAAAAAGCTCACTCCTAGTACGAGCTACCACCCCCAGACGGATGGCTAAACGGAGATAGTTAACAAGTGGCTAGAAGGCTACTTGCGAAACTATGTCACCGGGCAGCAAAAGGCATGGTTGAGATGGTTGCACATGGGGGAGTACTACCACAATACTACATACCACAAGTCCATAGGTATGTCTCCATTTCATGCATTATATGGTTATGATGCCTTAACTTTCATGGATGTCATGTTTAGAGACAGAAAGGCCCCCAAGGCCAAGGAGTGGGTCCAGGAAAGCCAAGATATCTTGAAGGCTCTCAAGGACAATTTGCGGGCAGCACAGAATCAACAGAATATTTACACTGACAAGTGTCGCATGGAGAGGCATTTCGACGTTGGGGATCTAGTGTACCTACGTCTCCAGCCATACAAGTTGTCCACACTGAAGCAGAAGGGGGCAGAGAAGCTGAAACTACATTTCTATGGGCCTTACAGGGTCACTCAGACAATGGGGGAGATAGCGTATGAGTTGGAGCTACAACCGGGGAGTCAGGTGCACAACATATTCCATGTATCTTGCCTGAAGAAGGCTCTGGGCCAACAGGTGATAGCAGCAATTGAGTTACCTCCCATGGACGATGAGGGGCACTTGGTACTTCAATCAGAGGCCATACTGGACACCAGGGAGAGGCACTTTAGGAGCAGGGTAGTGAAGGAATACCTAATCAGATGGAGGAACCTCCTGGATGAGGATGCCAATTAGGAGGGGGAGAAGATACTTCAGCACCCATCTTTGCAGTTGCTTGAGGACAAGCAACAATCTGGCGGGGAGGACTATAATATCCGCAGCTAGCAATCAACTAATTGGGAATTTTAACTTTTGACTATTTTTATTTTCCTTATGTTAAGAAAAAATAAAGTGGGTAAGGGGACCCACAAATAAAACTAAGCAGCTAAAGTGCTTCCCTATAGTCTCTAAAGGCAAATATTGTGACTGAAGTGGTGTCCATCTGGCCACCCAGCGTATGGAGGCAGCTCCTAAGAGTAGAGATTGGGGTTAAAAGCCCGAAATTTCCTGAGCACAGGAGGAGGCCCAACCCATAGTCTAATTCCAGCCAGCAGTAGAAGTTCCAGCATTGGCACCGTAGAGAGGGAGCCACACAGAGCACCATTCCAGCAGTGTTTTTGTCCGGATTTAGAGTTGTTCTTCAGCCTGTCTAGTGCAGGCCCAAGTGCTACCTTTTTTAGCACCTACATTGTACTCTTCTGACAAAAATTAATAAAATGGCTCGGCTCGTTTTGGCTTCATTTAGTGTGTCTTAATGTTATTTTCCATTTTTTTGTAGTTTATTGTCTATTTGTTCTTTTATTACTGTTAAACCCCATTTGGGGATACTACACACATCCTCTGCATACGTCATCATGCTCAATACTGAGGACTGGGGGGAAGAACCGACAGGTGGACCCCAACTTTGTCCAGGGTTTTTGAAATGGTAAAACATTCAATTTGGGTTGGAGATGTTGATTTGTGGTAGCATCAAATGTGCTCTAAGTCTCAAATTTTGTGGAAAGGCTTAGACACATGCATTACAGATAACCCATAAATTGTTTTGGGAAATTCCACCAAGAAACAGTTTTATTTGATAACTTAATTATTTTTAATGAGGACCCTAAGTCTAACTTAGGAAATTAAAATCATTAATGGGTATTAATTTAAACTGTGGGTGAAACTTCTACAGAAAGCAGATCAAGTCTAAATGTAATCTTAGCCATTGATTGGAAATCTAATCTCGGTCATTGAAGTCTCAATGAGAAGACTATAAAGGAAGGCTTGAGGGTCATTTGTAAAATACACCGAAAGGATCAAGTGATCGAATTTTATGAAGTGAGTAGTGCTCAAGACGAAAACCAGATCTAAGTGATTCTTCAGCGCAGTTGAGGGGCAAAGGCAGTTTTGGCAGGAGGATATTCTCTAGGGCCAAGGATCATCAGCAGAGAGGTGGAGAAACACGCAGAAGGAGCAACGCAGTGCCCAGATAGGGTGACACAGCACCCAAAGAGGGTGACGCAGACCACACGCAGAGGCAGTACAACATTTCCGAGTTTTAGTCTGATTTCAGCTGGGAAAATGAGATTCTGAACCGGGAGGGCTGGATCGAGTTTCCTACGAGTTGAAATATCACGCAGAAGGGGTGACGCAATCCATCAGAAGTCCCCACGCAGGCCTACGCAACTACTGCGTAGACGGTGCTGGGGTTTCGTCATTTCAGCTACCGGCTCAATTAGGGCTTGCAAAGTGAGGTAAACTCACTATTTTTCCCTGTCAGTATTCTCTGTAACTTATTTGTCTGGTGAGACAATCAGAGATGTATTCAGATATAATTGTTGCTTAAATAAAACCCTCAAATTTGTTGCACCAGTGTTCCCACATTGGGTTTTTCTGGGGACGTTTTTCCAAAAATAACGGTGTCCCGTGTGTGTTATTTCTCTTTCTCAATTTATTGTTTTCACATATAATTTAATTAAGTGAAGTTTGCTTCAATAAATGCTTCAATTTTTTCAGAAGTGATCTGCAAAATAACGATGTTCCTCTTGTTCAGCAGCAGCAGGGGGAAGAACCGGCAGGTGGACAGACATTTGTGTCAAGCACCGTAACCAACACTAATATTTCCTTAGGTGAGGGAAATCCAGATAGTTCACAGTAGATGGGATAGCAAGAAGAGGAACTAATTGAGCCACCTGTTGATCGGCTCTCCTTGCCGCCTACACCTACCTACAAGTCAATGGAAAAAGCCTTCAACGCCACAAGGTGTGGTTGGTGGCAAGGATCTCAGAGAAGTGGTTGTCACATTGATCCCGACTCTCTCCGTTTTAGCTCTCTCCTAGGTCAGTGAAGGGGGGTAGTCCCTAAAGGAAAACTAAGTTAAAGATTTGAGTTTCTAGGAGAATATTAGAGTGAAAATGGATTACTTTTAAAGATTCATGAGCATTTATGAGCGACTTTGAAATAATGACAAACCATTTAACGAGTGCCTTTACAAACAGCGTGCTCAAAAGTAAAAGAAATGCTAAAAGAGATGAGAACACAGTAATCCTGTAATGGAAACAAAAGACTATTAGCACAAGATATCAGAAATGCTCTCAAGATAAACGAATTTCATGAATCAAAACACATGAAGCTATCTTGTTCACAAGGAAACAATTAGTGATCTAAATATAAAACAGATGATAAAAAGATTTGAAAGTTAAACCAACATGCATTTAACTTTGCAACATGAAATAAGAGTACTTGAAAGGAAATGAGATTCATCAACCATCCATGAACATGATGAACACTTAACATCAAACAGAGCTTTCTAAAAGTAGATAATGTCCAAGTACAAGAAAATTAAGCTAAACTTGTTGCAAAAGAGATTACAATACTTGCATGACTATAAATGCTTCTTGAAAAAGGGAAATGATATTTCATGTGAGACTTTGAGCCATCAAGAAAGCAAAATTCAAGAACTTGCAAGTAAGCTAAATGTGATGAAGAATGCTCTTGGTTTATTTTATTAATTAGTTCTAAAGCAAGGTTATAATTCAACTCTTTAATATGCAGACCTCACCCTTGCCCAAAGATATGGATCCCACAGTGAGGAGTCAGTAAAGGAGTAGAGGGTCCCTAAAAATGTCTACTCAACCAACTTATGTTGGAGGTAAAATTTTAGTGATTTGTTTGGGGCATGTAAGTAAATTAATCAACAATGAAAATTAAATTTCAAACTTGAGATGTATTTGCATGTCATGAAATAGAATGCTACCTAAGTTGCACAAAACGGGGAAACGGAAACGAGTTTCCGAAACGGGAAGCGAAGCGAAACACTACCTCCCCAAATTTTGGAAACGGGGAAACGCGGTATATATATATAACAATAATAATAATTTATATTAGAATTTAGGACATTTAAGAAATATTATGTGAAACCATAAAAGTTTAAAACATACATGATACATGATAAAGTCAAAGCATAAACTATTACAAGTTACAACACATTTACTCATGAATGATAATAGACACAATGGAAATAGCAATATCGGAATATCGGATCGGTGCTCTTGATTAAATATGAGTTCCATACCCTAATACATGAAAAAATACGATGGAAACATTGCAATCACCCAATCCTGAAATCCTGAAAAACTGATAAGTCTACTGGATTTTGAATGAGATCTAAAATTCTACTTTCTCCATATGAAATCCAATGAGGTCGGAACCACTCTCAAACATCCTGAGTAGGGCCATAGGCTTTACAAATCCATCTACAAGCATCCATAAACGATTACAATAATGTTAAAAAGCACGAAAACCGGAAAAAAAACAAGTTAAATCGCTTTAAAGGCAAGGAAACACAGTCGTACGGCCTGGAAACGCGTTTCCGGCCATACTGGCAACGTTTCCTATACGGGAAACATGACAGTACGGCCGGAAATGCGTTTCCAGACCGTACGGTACGCGTTTCCACGTTTCCGTTTCGTTTTTTGCCAGAAACGGGGGTGGGGAGGACGTTTCCTGCAACCTTGAATGCTACTTTATGGAAAAAATTTGCCCAAATACTTATTGCATGTAAGATGTAATTAAAAGTGAAGTATTAGTGGTTTTGGAACAAAATTCATGACAAATTTAAAAGGGCATGCATGCAAAAGTTTGAACCCGCTATGAAAGTAAGAAGATTGGAAATTTGTAGCAAATTAGTTTTATGTGCATGCAAAATAAGTGTAATGTCTGATTTTGTTAATTCTCCAATTAAATGATGTGCATGCAAGTGAAAAAGATCAAAGATCAAGCCACAAAGACTCTCCAAAAAGGTGGAGAGATAGGGATACCAATGGGTAAAACCCACGCTCCCAAAACCAAGAATTTTATTAGTTATTACAAGAAGGACAAAACTATGTAGTCTTCTCTAAAATCCAAAGAAAGTCTTCACAATGTTGGTTTGAGCCATAGATCTTTCCTTGCTGAAAATTTCTGCAATTTGAGGCCCACAAAAGGCCAACAAAATGGAGATTTTTCGAGGAAGAAGAAGAAAGGCAAAGCCTCTTTGAGTTACACAGCCAAGAGAGAGATAGAGACCCCAAGTGAAATCGGCCTCCCTTAAGAAGAACTCGGCTTCGTCCAATGAATGTCCTCTAATGCTCACGGTCAAGGGAAGGAAATAATCTAGAAGTTGGAGCCCCAAGGTCCTGCATGCAAACTTCTAAGTAGTTTTTTGAAAATGAAACCTACAAGTAGCTGCAAGACAAAAAATTAGGGAAAATCTACAACAACAAATGTTAGCTCAAAAAAATCACAAAGTAAAATTACAAAAATAATCTACAAGAGGGTAGGCCAAAGAGTCTGAGCAAGCCCTCCTCTTTGACTAGCCATAGCTTGCCTCTTTGAAATAGCTTAATGTTAAAGAAATGAAGAGCAATACTTGAAAAGTAAATTATTTTATGTTTGATTTTTTGATGCAAGCAAGAAATAAGAGCTTTGAGAAACTTAAAATAACCTCTGCAAGGCAAAGTAAAATATAGATTAGACTTTGGAAATCAACACATGCGGGGTTCTCCTTGAATATTTTCAAGAATGGGTTGGTTCCTTTGAGAACTTCCCCTCACACTTGAAAAGCTTGACCAAAGACGTATCCTTCTACACAATCTCACCACAACATATTAAATCCACATGAAATTAAATAAAAGCAATGGAAATAACTCCTATATATATATTTGAAATCAAATAGAAGATTTCTTATCCTAAAGAAATCAAGTAACTCTTATGCTAAAATGAGATAGTTGCATATTAACATAACTTGAAACAAGCATGAAGGAAACAATAGCATGAGAAAATAAATAGAATGATAACAAGAAGTCAAGAATTTACCATATATGCAAGGAGACGAACACCATCACAAATTACCCCAAAGACTTTTGTATTATATTGCAAGTACGTGTACAATCCGACAATGCATCCTCAAGCCCAATATCTCCTATTACATGATACAATATGAGAACCCATGGCTCCATTATATAGAAAGTTGGGAGAAAATCCCAAGTAAAGATAAGCCAAGTTCCATGTGAAGAAAACTGAGACACCCAGAGCAAAATCGAATTTCTTTTGTGCACACCAAGGGAAATTGAATTCCCCATATGATCTAGTGAACTCATCCATAAGCAAAACGAAGTCTCGTGCTACACCAAGTCCACCACTGCAAATTTGAACTAACTAAAACCGTACCTGTATATGACCCCACTAATCTTCTGTGTAGGTCCCTGAGAGTTGTGTGTTTCCTCCGAGTGACTGCGCATTCTAAGCTCAAGGAATAGCGTAAATCCTCTGAGTGAAGTGTAGAGTGTTGTTGCACTCCAGATAGCTCGTGAGAAGAGGTCCCCACTTGGTCTTTAGTCAACTGATCCTGTAGAATATTCTTTTTATGCTCAACCGCCTTTAATAAATTATATTTTCCTTGTGTGTAACTACCGCTTTATCTCTGGGAAATTAGATTTTGAATAAATAAATGATGAATTAATGATGCAATGTTCTCAGTCATCCTCCATATGTCCGTTGAATCAACTCTTTGACTTCGAATAATTTCCAAGTCATTTCCACGTCATTTTGTCACATGGAATAATTTAGTTTTATCTATTTTATTTAATTCTAGCCTAATTAAATGCCACAATTTCCACTAAACTTAGGAAATGTGGGTTTTGAGGGTCCAAAACTCATTATTAACCCCTCAAAGTGTGACATAGTAGAAAGTTGAAGGTGAGAGGTGTAATTTTGATTACTCATACCCCATACAACTTCTCTAGACAACACTTATTACAATTCAATTACAATTTTTATTGCAATTTTTGACCTGCGAGAAATCTAAAAAATTAAAAAATAATTACCTAGACCGAACCAAATTCCACGAAATTTTTTATGTGATCTAGTATGGTAATATACATTGAGTCTAGATACTAGGACTCACCCAAGGCCTCACCATCAAGTCGTACTTCGGCTTTGGGGTAAAATTGGAGGAAAAAACTCAATTAATTATTAAGTCCTGGTAAGGAGATGATAATTAACTGGGTAAAAAAAAACCTCCCAGAGTAATACTCATTTGTTGGAAAGGTCCCAAGCTACCTAGGCCTGTTACAGACTCAATACTGACTCAAATTCATCATTACTAGCATCACTTATTACAATTACCTGTAGGGCGTGGAATCTGGGTACAAAAGAAAGATGATGAGAAATAGAAGTAGAGTTCAAAAACTTTGTTGAACTAATGATATTTGATGGTACAAATGTCTCATGTTTCATCCTTGGGCATGGAGTCTTCTCATTATCCTCAAGTGCCACTCCAGTGGTCAACACCAACCACCACCAATGGCAAAAATAGCAGAGAAGTATGCCAGACGAAAAGGACGTAGAGGAGTTTGTTGGAGCTCCTAGAATTGAGAAAAGACAACGTAGACAACCTGACAGATACCAAGCCTTGGTTGCACAAGTTGAAGAACCCTCTAGCTTTAAGGAGGCCGTACAACATCAAGTTTCGGTGGATGCCATGGTAGAAGAGTACAGTTCTATCATGACAAATGATGTCTGGGAGGTTGTACCTAGACCAAAAAACAGATCAATTGTAGGTTCGAGATGGATCTACAAGATCAAGTATGTTGCAGATGGCAGCATAGAGAAGTACATGGCTAGGTTCGTGGCCAAGAGATATGCATAGAATGAGGTAATTGACTATGAGGAGACCTTCGCCCCTGTTTTCAGATACACCTCCATCAGATTTGTTGTGTCCTTAGTAGTGCAGATGGGATGGGAAATTCACCAAATGGATGTCAAGAAAGCGTTCTTAAATGGGGTGATAGAAGAGGAGGTGTACATAGAACAGCCTGAAGGCTTCGAAACCCATGAGAAGAAATCTCATGTATGCAAACTGAAGAAAGCCCTATATGGGCTCAACTAGGCACCCAGAGCATGGTATGGTCGGATTGACAGCTACTTGCATCAGTTGGATTTGTCAAGAGTGATATGATCCCAAACTCTACTATTTGATGGTAGAGAATGAGCCTCTAGTTCTAGTACTATATGTAGATGATTTGTTCCTTACAGGGTAATCTAGGCTCATAAAGGACTGTAAAAGGAACTTGGAAGCAGAATCCGACATGAAGGATTTGGGGTTGATGCATTATTTTCTAGGGTTGGAGGTATGGCAAAAGAATGGAGAGATCTTCGTAGCACAAACAAGATATGCCATAGAAATTCTGAAGAGGTTCAGGATGCAGGATTGTCGGCCCATGGCAACACCCATGATAACCACATGGAAAAGATAGATGCATCGTGATACAAGGAAGTGGACCCCACCTTGGACAGACAGCTCATTGGGTCACTTATGTATCTGGTCAACACCAGGCCAGACATCTGTTTTAATGTCATCACCCTCAGTCAGTTCATGGTAGAACCGAAAAGGGCACACTAGGCAGCAGCTAGGCACATTCTCAGATATGATGGGGAACAGTTGGATATGGCTTGAAGTACACTCGAGGAGATGATGTCATATTGAATGGGTTAACAAATGCAGATTGGGCAAGTTCAGTAGATTGAAAAAGTACCACCGAGTATTGCTTCAGTATCAGATCAGGAATGACCTCCTGGTGCAGTAGGAATATATGGCAGCAAGCACAACTACGTGCGAAGCTATATGGCTTAGAAAACTGCTAGTGAATTTATTCAGAAGAAGGATGGAAGGAACCAGTATCTTCTGTGATAATTAGAGTTGTATTAAACTCTCTAAGAATCCAGTATTTCATGATCGATCAAAGCACATCGACATCAGGTGTCATTTTATTAGAGACTATGCTCAGCGTGGGGCAGTATAGTTGCAGTACGTCCCCACAAGAAATCAAATGGTGGACATACTCACCAAAGCTCTAGGAAGGGCCAAGTTTATTCACTTCAGGAAGCAGATGGGTATGGTAGAGAATCCGTTTCAGTAGTAGAAACAAGTAATATCTCAGCCACATATGCAGCATTTAAGAGGGAGTTGTAGTACGGATGCAGTGTTGGTAGTGACAATGTTAGCAACAGCGAAGTAGTTGGTGGACAACATGTCAGACATCAATAGCACAGAGGGAGATGTCTCAAAGTCAGAGTAGTATGCAGCAGGGTGTAATGTTAGAGCACATTCCTCGCTAAGAGAGAGTGTTGATTTGGGGTAGCATCGGATGTGCTCTAAGTCTCGAATTTTGTGGAGAGACTTAGACACATGTATTCCAAATAACCTAAAAATTGTTTGGGGAAATTCCACTCAGAGACAATTTTATTTGATAAATTAATTATTTTTAATGGAATTTGTTGTTGCACAGAATGTCTAGGCACCGCGACAATGGCTCAGATCGGGGACTGTCACCCTAATCCCCAATCTCTCTATCTAAGCTGTCTCCTTGCAAGCTAAGGGAGGTAGACCCTATTAGAAATGAAGAGGAAGAATTCAGGAGACACAGTTACATGCCAAGTACTTGATAAGATTTAACGAGATTCTTAAAGATTGGATTAAAACCAGTGCCTTATGGAGTCAAACAAGATCCCGTTATGCAATTAAAAACAAGCAATTGACGATTAACTGTTGCTATGAAAACACGATTGATCACAATGATATCCAATTAAAAACACCACAACCATGAATAACTTAAACCCACAGCAATATAAGATGAAAATGCCAGATGTTTAAGATGTTTCAATTAATTTCGATCCAGAAACCGTTTCTATAGTCAAAAAAACTTCAGATAAAAAGATTAAGCTCATTTTGACCATGAAAACAAAAAATTAACCCCTTTTATACTTTTCAAATTTTTATATTTTTTTATTTTTTATATCTAAAAAATTAAACTAAAATCTTTAAAAAACTAAGCTTTTAAGACTAAACTAAAACCAAGCTAAAACAAAAATTACAAAGCCTTTTGAAAAAAAAATTATTTCATAATTTTTTATTTTTATTTTTTGTTTTTCTCAATTTAAAACAATGAAATTCTACAAAAAATATTAAACCAAAGTCCTAAAACCAACTAACATTAAACTCTAAAACAAACTAACACTACGACTAAACTAAAACATTGAAACTCTAAACTTTAATCTAAATTGAATTAAAACTAAAAAATTAAAGCCTAACTAAAATCTAAACTAAAAATTAAAATCTAACTAAAAATTACAAAAAATCAAATTCTACCTAAACTACACTAAAACTTAACAAAATCGAATTCTAATTTAATAAAACAAATCTAAATCTAAAATAAATCTAAGTCTAAAACTAAAACTAAAAAAAAAGAATTAAAACTAAAACCTACGCTAACCAAAATGAAAAATCAAATTACAAATAAAACTAAAACTAAGTTAAACTAAAATCAAATCGAAAACAAAATTAAAACAATTAAAAAAAATCGAAAAATTTAACTCCTGACTAACACTAACCCACCTTACGCATCAAAAATTAAAGAATTAAATCTAAAAAAAAAATCGAAAAGAACTTGAATTAAACTAACGCTAACTTCAAAAAAAAAGAATCCGACTCAGAAATTTAACGCATATACATGAGCCCTTTTTTTTTATTACGTGTGTTTTGCTTGCAGGTTGAAGACTAACGTAGAGAAGTTGCTGGACGGCGGGAGGGTTCGACGTTAAGGCGAGTGCAGTATAATGGGGGATGGCAAATGAGTTCGATAGCAAATGCAGAGGGAAGGGAGGCCGGATTCGTAAGGGAAAAGGCTGGACGAGCAGCAAGAACAACAAGCAGAGATCAAGGAGAGGGACGTCCGTACGACACTGTACGGACAACGTAGTTGAGGGCAGACGCAGAATGGGAATGAGGCTTTGCGGATGGTAGTGGATGCAAAGGATTGAGACTACAGATGACAGGAATCGAAGGGATGGAGGGCAGGATGATAGAGGAAGTTTAACGATGCAGAATGATGGGAGCAACATAGGAGTTGAAGTGAGTTTGTGAAGAAAGCCCAGTACATTTAAATTTCGCCCATCAAACTTAAAATTCTTTCCCTCAAAAATTCAGATTTTAGATGCTCTTAAATAAATAACATTCAGTTCTGCCAATAGAATTGATTTTGAGGCCAGATCTTGCCCTCGAGGGTTAGATCTGGCTCAGATCTTAAAAAAAAATTCTCAGAAAACTCTGCAACCTGCAAAACCAGTCAGATCCTAAAAAATATATACACCTTGCAAATTTACAAGCTAATTTACAGATCTGAGGCCCTCATGGCCAGATTTGAACCCATTTTAGCACAATTTTTAGAAATTTGAAATTTTAAAGAGAGGCACAAGCCTTAAAAACCCAGTAAAAACACAATTTCGCAGATAACTTTGAGAAATTAGAAATGATGGGCTTTTTCAAATTTATGAATATGAAAGTCGACTGGTCCAACTGAAGACTTCCCCAAACGCTCAAATCTTAAAAAAAAAAAATTCCCTGCACACTTAGATCTGAACTTTAGATCAATAGAGATTTAAGGAAATAACATAAGATCCTTCAGAAAAATCAAAATGTCATTTTATGAACCCAGAAAACTGCACAAGATACTTGTATGCAGATTAATCCATGAAGGCCATCAACCATAAAATACCAAATAAAGTAGCAGAGTTTAGAGACAATTCACCACATAGATCTGGAAAAGGAACACCAAAATTTGTAACTCCAAAGTCTTTATGCTTTATTCATCAAAGAAAATTCACAAGAGCTTTCAAGACAGGTGCACGATCCTAAGATCGGATGATTCAAGACTAACAAAGACCTTTTAATTTATAGGACAAAATCTCCAACGGCTAGTTCAGTTTGATCCACGTCAAAATAATCTCGACTGTCGATAAGATTTGATCATCTTTTAATCTGGACAATCGAAATTATAAATTTGGGGAAAAAACGAATTTATCATTTTAATTCATTTTAATTAACTCAAAAATATTAGTTTTGAGTTAATTACCTCAAATTTTTGACTTTGACTTAACCACCTAGGCCCAAGGGTCCAAAATTTCTTAAAATTCTCAATATTCCCTTGGCCTGGGGCCTTTTAAAATTTATTTTTCAAGGACCAACGAATTTTTCCTTTGAAGAATTTTATTCTCACCTAGGACCTAAAATTAATTAAATTTCTGGCTTAAGATTTTTTAATTAATTTGACCAGAAATTTTAATTAATTGACTGAAAGGGGATTTTAATTATTTTTTCCAACCCTCTTTACATAAGATAATACATTTAGACACATGAAGGGGGAATACCCATTCGTATAGACCCTCAAATAAATACCCAATTCTGCGACTCAAAACATGATCTAGTAGACCAAGAAGCTCAAACTACTTTTACAAGGACTCGATAGAAAACACTAGGACTCACTTAGCATGCTGATGACAAAATCCACCCTAGCTTTGGGGTGAGGCTGGAGGGAAAAACTCTGCCGATAACTTGTGTCGAAAAAACACAAGTAAATCAATGAGACAAAAAACCTCCTAGGATAGAAATCATCAACAACATACTAGGCTTACCTAGGTTGTTACATACATTGACGGTCTTACTTAGATCATTTACATCATAAACATGCAGAATGGGTTTACGTCATTTATAAAAATTGTCGTATGTCGATGAAATCTGGATGACGTGAACCTCGAACATGACAAGTCCCATTTGAAAAAATGGGGGTGTACTGCTGTGGGGTCGTTGACAAAGTGTGGTCAACAGGATCCTAAGTCTAAACTTAAGAAAATAAAATAATTAATGGGAATTATTCTAAACTGTGGCTTCTAGAAGAAGACGAGGATCAAGTCAAAATGATCTTAGCCATTAATAGCTTCTAATCTGGGTCGCTGAATGTCAACTAGAAGATTATTTAAGAAAGCTTGAGTGTCATTTGGAACACACCAAGCAGATACTCAGTTACTTGAGTAGATTGATTTTTCTAACTAATCGAAGTTCGGCAAGAGAAAATCGATTCAGAGGGTGAGTTGCAGGTGGAGAGGAGAGAGAGGGTATCAACATCAGTCGGGAGTGCAAGAGCTGCTGACGTAGTGCAGATAAGGGACAGCGCAGAAGCAATAGAGGGACAGCGCAATGCGGTGATGCAGAACTACACAGTCCTCACGAAGTGCTAATATAGTGGTGATGCAGAAGAGGCAGCGGGGCCTCTCAGGGATCAGGTTCTCATCTATATTTGTGACAAATTTTCTCTAGTGTTATCACAGAGATTTCTCTTCATTACTGTTGATTGTTCTTTTTACAAGAGATTTTTGCTGAAGAATAATAAAGAAACCCTCATCTGTTGTACCGGTTTTCCCACATTGGGTTTTTTCGGGGACAATTGTCCAAAAATAATTGTCATTCTAGTGCTTGTATTTCTTTATATCTTGTCTCAGTATTTTAATTGTGAAGGTTGTAGTAGAATTTATTTCAATATTTACTAAAGTAATTTTTGTAAATAACTTGTTATTGAGATGATAAGTAGAAGAAATAATATCAGTCAGTGTAGTTGGATTTTGATTTAGAAATTTTCATAGCTATGAAGTCATGTCATGTGGTTGCAGATAGTATACTTCTATCTTTAGAAGTATGATCAATATAGAAAGCAGAAACCTTTTCGATACACAGGTTGCCAAAAGGCATGATCTTCACTAGATGAAATCAACATAATATGTCCTCATATGGAATATGAGGTGATTGTACATTATCAAGGAATTGCACAATGGAAGTTCCTGGGAATTAAATAAAAATTATGTAGAGAAAGAAAAAGGAAGAGATCGTGGGAAGTACAACCATGGAAAGAAGTAGTCAATATCCAAGGAAGCCAAGAAGACTTGACTAGAAAATCTCCTGGGAAGATATGTAGACTCTGATAGAAGTCTGGAAAAGAGGGAGACCCTTGACAGTGCATATCTTTAGGATATGTGTCAATCTGTAATGAAGGATGTTGATACCTACAAGAAGATGTCATGGTAAAAGATCATCACTAAGGTAACTTTTAAAAGTTCATATTTATCAAATAATCTCTGATGAGCTTATGCAGGGCTGCCAAAGGGAAGTATATGTCTTCCACAGCTTGACAACCATATGGCAGGATGAAATATCCTTGGAAGAAATATGGTTCTAAGGAAAGCAGCATGTCATGAAGCTAGACCAAATGAGAAGATTGATAGATCACTTTCTGATTGAAGACATGGCTCTTGGATGAAAGTGATGGATGATTTGTGCCCTAATGAAGAGATCCCAAAATTGTGTTGAGATTTTGCGTATTTGGGGTAGCATCAATTGTGCTCTAACTCCCAAATTTTTTGGAGGGACTAGAGTACACTTGATCTACAAGACCCAGAAATTGATTTGGGAAATTTCATCTGGTTTAGGAGATATTAAACTAATTAATTATTTTAATGTATTTCCTAAGTTAAAACTTAGGGAACTTAAATAATTAAAGTGATTTAATTAAACAAGCGATGAAATTGTCTTAAGTCACATGGATCAAGATTTCTTTTAATCTTAGCCATTGATTCAAGATCTGATCATGGTCATTGGTTTCCCAACGAGAAAAGTATAAAGGAAAGGCTTGGGGTCATTTGTAAAGACACAAAGAGGCAGAACACTAAAGCTAAGCTGAGATTCTAGGGCAGGGTTTGCTAAGAATTCTCAGAAGTGTTGTAGCTGCAAAGAGGGGAATTTAGACCAAGGGGATGATCTGATCCCAGGGTCTAGAATCAGCAAGAGGCAGAGATCAGCTCAGAGAGGCAACGCAAAGAAGCAAGAGGGCAACAGCAGGAGGGCAGCAACTAGTGCTACGCAGGTGTTGCACAGTCCCTCAAGGGCAGCATAATTGCTGCAGGAAACCCTCAAGGGTTACGCAAAGACCCTAAGGGACAGTGTAGGGCTTGTGTCACCTAGTCTGGGGTAACGCAGACCTTTCCGGAGTAGCGCTGAGGGTCAGGGGGGCTTCAAAGACTGACGCAGAGGCTTTCAAGGGCAGCACTGGGGTTTCTAGGCCCTAATATTGACTGAGTTTTGTAAATCTCATTTGAGGGTGTGGATAAGTCATTATTTTGGCCCTAGATCAGCCAGTGAGTTGTAGATCTATTATTTCTCTATTGGGTTTTCCAGATCTGGAGCCTAGGCTTGTATTCAGAAAATTCTAATAATAAAACCCTCCAGCAGCTAGAGACCGATTTTCCTGCACTGGATTTTTCCGGGGACTATTTGTCCAGAAATAACTGTGTCACATTCTCTATGTGTGCATGAACTTGTTCTAGATCTGGATTGGTGGAGATCTGTTATGTGTTTTGCTTCGACTTTAACTTGAATTTATTCATTTAATAACTTGTCTAAGTAGGAGGAGCATAACTAGATTAACAATAAATAATTTCTGCATAAAATGTAAATATTCAGAAATTTACACATGGTTTCAGAGCAATTGCAGATCTAGGAGGGTCACCAGCAAGAATCTGAAGGTTCTAGCTGCAGGAAGCAGCTGGAAAAGCAGTAAAAATGCAGATCTAAAGGGACAACGCAGTTTTCAGAGGCAGATTCACGCAGAGGGAAGGGTGACACTATCTAATGCTATCTCCTAACAAGCCCACGCAATTACTGCGCAGAGGCAGCTCAGAAACAATGCTAGATTGGTCTGAAGCCAGCCAGTGTGATTCAGATCTGAATTTATCAGATCCAGAAAAGACTGCAGAAAATTTGCAGAAATTCAGAAGGTGTTGGTGGGGTTAAATTTATGAAGTTTTTAGATTTTTAGCCTTAGCACATGTGACAAAGAGCGGGAGGAGATCAACTTCTCAGAGATTTTCTAGCCAAAGGAAACTTGCAGTTTGATCAGAGGATCAAAGAAGAGCTGAATCATAGTTGATTTGGTAGATTTCCAAGGAGGGAAATCAATTGTCAGAGGGAGCAGAAGGTGCCTGTTTCACCAAGGGCCTTAGATCCATTTCTCTAGCAAAGAGAAGAGGAAGTTTCGACACATTCTGAGCAAATGGCTCCTCATGGACTGTATGATCAGGATAGGCTGGATGGCCTCTCAAACTTTTCGGTTTGGAAGGTAAGGATCCTGATAGTCCTTGAGGCATACAATCTTAGAGACCATGCAGAGAAAACTTTGGCCACACCGACAGATCCGGATCTCCTTCGGAAGCATAAGGAAGTTGTTGGACATGCCAAGCAGCTGATTATGGATGGAATCAAGGCCCATATTGTACCATACTTAGCTGAAAGAAGATAGCTAATGAGATGTGGAAGGCCTTGATCTCCCTATATGAGGGAAATTCTGTCCAAAGAAAGATGTTGTTGGAGACACATGTGAGGTCATTCATGATGGCCAAGGGAGAAGACATGGAGCATTTCCTCTTCAGACTACAGTCGATCAGAGATTAGTTGACTACAACTGGTGCTAAGGTGGAAGACGATGTGATGGTCAGGGCTACCCTCAATGCAGTCACGGATGAGTGGGAAACCTTTGTCAAAAGTATCTTGGGCAAAGAAGACCTCCCAGATTGGGACAACTTGTGGTCAATTCTGCGTCAAGAAAAACTCTGTAAATTCACCAAGAAGCAGTATAGCTCTGGATCGAGCAAAGTGAAGAAGGAAGATGAGGAAGATGCAGCCTTGGCATCAAAGAAGCAACCAAAAAAGAAGAAGGATATCTCAAAGATCAAGTGCTACCAGTGTGGTGAAATGGGACATTTTTCCAGCAATTGTACTCAGAAGAAAAAGGTCCAGGAAGCCTCTTCTTCCAAAGTTGTTGTGGCAGCTGATGGGTCGGAAGATGATGCAGCCATGAGTGCTCATGAACCACGGAGGTGGGGTGACATGGATATGTAGAAAAGCTACATAGAAGTAAGGCGAGATCCTTGAGCAGCTCATCTCTTAGATCACATGCGAGCTACGACAGCCTTAAGACAGTAGCGGGACAAGTGGAGCAGTGGGTGCATAGATCATAGATGAAGCAGAAGCAGAGGCAGATTTGAAGACGGGAAGGAGCAGCGCAAAGCAAGGCCGCAATAGCATAGAAGCAGTAGCAGCGCAGAGGCTGATGTGACTTCAGCAGTGCAGAGCAGAGCTGCTTACGCAGTGCAGAGCTGCAGCAACGCAGAAGGCTTGAGAGGGACAGCGCAGTGCAGCAACAACGTGAGAGACTTCAAAACAAGGGGTTGATGTGACTTCAGTAATACAGAGGGAGCCTGTTTACACAGGAAGAGCTGTAGCTATGCATCATTCTTCGGATGCCAACACAGATTTGTAGCCTATGGAGCTTCAGTGATAAGGATGCAGCCCATCTAACTTGTCTGTCAAAGATTGGGCAGGAGATTCAGTTGTTTCTCTACACAACTGAAGTTGCAGTGCAGCAGATCAGCAGTGGCACTGTTATGAGCAGCATAGATGCAGCATATTGAGAGGGATTTGCAGTACAAAGGTTGCAGTGGTAGTGGCAGAGTCACCAGCAGCAGTACAGAATGGCAGCAGCAATGTAGAGTTGAGTGGCAGCAGGCCAAGCACCAGCAGCACAGAACCAGTGCCCAAAATCATGTAATGCATAAGTGTGATGTATTGCTAGAGCACACCTTGATGCTAAGAGGGAGTGTTGAGATTTTGTGTATTTGCGGTAGCATTAGTTGTGTTCTAACTCCCAAATTTTGTGGAGGGACTAGAGTACACTTGATCTACAAGACCCAGAAATTGATTTGGGAAATTTCATCTGGTTTAGGAGATATTAAATTAATTAATTATTCTAATGCATTTCCTGAGTTAAAACTTAGTGAACTTAAATAATTAAAGTGAATTTAATTAAACATGTGATGAAATTATCTTAAGTCACACGGATCAAGCTTTATTTTAATCTTAGCCATTGATTCAATAATTGATCATGGTCGTTGGTTTCCCAACAAGAAAAGTATAAACGAAAGGCTTGGGGTCATTTGTAAAGACACATAGAGGCAGAGCACTGAAGCTAAGCTGAAATTCTAGGGCAGGGTTTGTTAAGAATTCTCAGAAGTGTTTCAGCTGCAGAGAAGGGGATTTAGACCAAGGGGATGATCTGATCCCAGAGTCTAGAATCAGCAAGAGGCAGCGCAGAGAAGCAGGAGGGCAGGAACTGGTGCTATGCAAGTGCTGCACAGTCCCTCAAGGACAACGTAATTGTTGCAGGAAGCCCTCAAGGGTTATGCAGAGACCCTAAGGGGCAGCGTAGGGTCTGCGTCACCCAGTCTGGGGTAACGCATATTTCCAGAGCAACGCTGAGGGTCAGAGGGGCTTCAGAGGCTGATGCAGAGGCTTTCAGGGGCAGCACTGGGGTTTCTAGGCCCTAATATTGGCTGAGTTCTGTAAATCCAGTTTGAGGGTGTGGATCAATCATTATTTTGGCCCTAGATCAGCCAGTGAGTTGTAGATCTATTATTTCTCGGTCGGGTTTTCCAGATCTGGAACCCAGGCTTGTTGTATTCAGAAAATTCTCAATAATAAAACCCTCCAGTAGCCAGAGACCGGTTTTCCCGCATTGGGTTTTTCCGGGGACTATTTTTCCAGAAATAACTGTGTCACTTTGTCTATGTGTGCATGAACTTGTTCTAGATCTAGATTGGTGGAGATCTGTTATGTGTTTTGCTTTGATTTTAACTTGAATTTATTCAGTTAATAACTTGTCTAAGTAGAAGGAGCATAACCAAATTAAGAGTAAATAATTTCTGCATAAAGTGTAAAGATTCAGAAATTTCCACAAATTGAAGGCTCCTCAACAACGAAGAAATTCATGACATCGAATGAAGGATTTCTTCATGAGCAGCTGGGTGTCACACCATTGTTGCTGCAGGTCCCTGGTTAAGAGGGAACCTGGTGATAAGTTTCTTACTTGGAAGAAACTCTGTAATTCCTAAGAGGAAGCTTAGGTACATTCCTTGTATAGGAATGAGCACATTCCTTTGTAGAATATGTCCTCCCTAATTGAGAGGGAGATATAGACACATCATTCTGGTCTTCACCTGGAAGACAAAATGCAAGATTGGGTAATCATCTGGCATCCGATACCCTTTTGGGGAATGTGTTAGGGCATCTAAGGAAAGAGTAATCGTGAAAGGACGGATATTCTTTAAGGATTAGCTATCCCGATAAGAATAGTCCTAGGAGGTCATACTTGGTGAACACCCGGGTGGAGTATGTACCTTGGAGAAAATGTTGATGGTGTCTATAATCATTGGTCTCACCAACATTGTAGCTCATGGTCTTGTGGAGAGATGGAGCTATTATTCAAGGCCTTGCATTATAACAATGCTGGTTAATATGATGCTATAACAGATAGATTACCAATCGAATTCTTCTTATGAGATTCTTCAGTGAGTGACCATGTACCATTATGAATACGTCCCTAGTTATGAGGGAGTGTTGGAAAGTGTAACTAGGTTCGGTCTTCATATTGACTTTTCATTATGAAATTATGTAATGAAGAAGACAAATATAACAAAATGTATTTTGTAAATACTTGCTTCATGGGTTTCATGAGCAAGGAGTTTTTATTATAGGTCACAGACTTCTTCTTCATGTCTTTAGGGGTTTGTCATCTTGTCATATATATATAATTTAGAGTCATGTATATGAAGTGTTGTTACACGTGTAAAGGACAATTTATTGATGAAAAGATATGCTCCAAACCCTTGTCACTATGCTCCAAGAAATCGGCTTAAGACATGCTGGAATGTTCTCCTTTATGAAGTCGGCTTGCCTACAAAAGTTCATGTTGGCCTAGAAACCGAGAGACAGTCACTATATATAAGGAACTGCGGCCTTGCTATAGAATCAAGTTTTTCAGTCAAGTCTAAAATCTCAAGTGAAGACAAGTCTGCAATAAAAGTGCGAGGAAAGGATCTGTAATTAGTGCGAAGGAGTAAGCTAATCAAGCAAAGGAAAGAAAGGTTATATCTATCTCTGTTTTGGGTCTATTACATTTTGCATATTTCAGGAAGGTCGAGACATATCACAACAGAAGATTAGTTCGGTCTAGGGCTTGAAGTGCCTCATCAAGGACACAAGTATACCGCAAGGAGAAGAGGCTACAATGGTGTGTAAGGAAGAAGGATAAGTCTGCAAGTATTAAGGATTGCACCTATATCTTACACATCACAGTGACACCGAGGGTTACTACAGCTCAATCTAGGGATAAAAGAATAGATAAGAAAGTGTAGGAGGAAGATCAACAGAAACAAGAAGTCTATAGGAAACTGAAGGAGCTTCTTTTCTACGAACCGAGTTTCTTAGTGTTGGTGTAGCACAGTGCAAAAACGAAGGATCAACCAGTGAAGCAAAAGAAGAATAGTGACAAGGGTTTTGGAGACATATTGGTGTCAAGGGTCTTTTTCATGGTCATGATACTCATTAGTTGAAGATGTATAAGAAGAATTAATTTTGGGTTTTCCTCTCCAAAAGGGAGAGGTTTTGGCCCTGGCTTGAAGAACCTAAACTTTGTGTCTCTTTCGTTTTGATAATTGACTTGATGAAAGACATAATAAGTTAATGAAGATAAGATCTAAGTAAAAGAAGCATAACAAGTATAACACAAGCAGTTATCAAGTAAGAGAATTGAATTAAACACTGCCCTACTAAATTCTCAACATTTCATTCCCTACTCCATTCATCTCTTTATCACATGCCACCACCATTTTAAGGATGTACCTTGGACACACTATCCCCTCTAAAGGTAGAAACCACCTAATAGGGTACTTGGTTAATCCCTTTGGAGCTTGGAGACATTAGCACATGCCAAAGCCCACTATGGAAGGGCATGCCATTATGAAGTGCCTACCTGTTGTCCATGGTTTGTAAGCTCTTTAACTCAATTTCCTTAAATGACTTGTTGTACTGGAAGGCTAGGGGACGCTTGGATCTTATGCAGGATTGCAGATGATCTCCATTATGGATTTGGTCTCTTTATATGGGGTCCTAACCCTTCAGAGGGCTACATTGGCACATCTAGGGTGTGGGTAGAGAGCCATGGGCCTCCACAGCAGTAGAAAACACTCCATGGATCCCCAGAGATGTTCAGAGATTGCTCAAAATTCACCTATTGGACGAGGAGGATGCACCTGGTTCACCATGCCCAGTCGACCCCACAGTTGTACCATGCACTTGGTAGATAATCCAGGACTTGTATGCTGATGTGGCATCACTTACACCATCATTTGAGCCCTTACAGATGGTCTACAGGCATCCTTGATCTACTTGGAGACCCATGAGGTTACTTTTGTTCCCCCACACCCATTGGGAGCACCATAGGTTTATTACTTGGAGAACAAGGGGCCAACCTCTTGTCCACTACTTTTGGGAGTCCTATTCATCATTATGGCACTTATGGACTTCATCAGGCTTCTTAGAAGTCCCAACGACATGTAATATTGGCCATTCGACCTCTTGAGAGGCTTGTTTTTTTGTTTATGAGCTAGTTTGGTGGGTTGGTCACCAAAAGTTAGTTATTTTGCACATTATTTTATTCTAGCAGCTAATGTAGGCCTAATTAGCTAAATAGAACTCATTATAGATGTATGAATATAAGTGACATGAATTCATTTTATCATCATCACTTGGTTTGGACTTGTATCTCTTTAGAGAACATCGCTATCCCTCTTGGGGGATGAATTTTTGAGGCATATAATGAAATTTGATATTTGGATTATTTTATCTTATCTTGGAGCTTCTTGAGTGGAAAAAATTTGATGATTAGACATACTCTTAATACATGTAAGTACATTTAATGCTATTTTCTTCTTTATTTTTGTCACATACATTGTTGCTGGATTTTCGCTATACTCGGGCTAATTTGTTGCATCCATTTACGTGAAGTTGTGGAAATTGGGTTTCTAGATAGTGATACTTCATGTATGGGCCAAGTATTATGAAAGAATGTTCCTAGAGATGCTTCTTTACTGAAATTCATCTCGATAAGCCATGTATTTTGCAAAACGAAGTATGAAGCTCTTAAAGTTTATTTTGTTGTTGCCCTAAAGCTATGCAAAGTTGTCTTTGAGGCCTCCTTGACATAGAAAATTCGATATCAATAGTCATAATTACACTTGACTCCAAATATCTCCAAAGGATTAGGCACTGGTCCTATAGAAATTTCTTAATCTTAATTATTATGCAGAAATTATTTCTGTTAATCCGGTTAAGCTTCTCCTACTTATACAAGTTATCAACTGAATAAATTCAAGTTAACATCAAAGCAAAACACATAACAGATCTCTACCAATTCAGATCTAGAATAAGCACATGCACACATAAACAAAGTGACACAGATATTTTTGGACAAACTATCCCCGGAAAAACCCAACATAGGAAAACCGGTCTTTAACTGCTAGAGGGCTCTATTATTAATAATATTTCTGAATACACAACTCTGGGTTCCAGATATGGAAAACCCTACAAAGAAAACTCTAGATCTGTAGCACCTCGCTGATCTAAGACCAAAAATACTGACTGATCCACACCCTCAAACAAGATTTACAGAACTCAGCCAAATCTAGGCCTAGAAACCCCAGATCTGCCCATGAAAGACACTGCATCAGCCTCTGAAGCCCCTGCTGGGCTCTGCGTTAGCCTTGGCTAGCCTCCCAATGCTCAGTCATTGGAAGGAATGCGTTACCCAGTTCAGTCCCACTCACACTGCCCCTAAGGGTCTGCGTAACCCCGAGAGGTTTCTAAAAATCATGCTCATGACTGGCATTCTTCTGCCGTCTGCACACTCTTTATGCTACTATTGTTGTTGCCTTCCTCGTATTTGTCTTTCCTGATCTCTTCTCTACTTCTTGTGTATTCTAGACCCCGGGATCAGATCATCCCCTTGGTCTAAATTCCCCTCTCTGCAATTGAAACACTTGAGAATTCTTAGCAACCCCGCCCTAGAATCTCAGCTTAGCTTTAGTGCTCTGCCTCTGTGTATCTTACAAATGACCCCAAACCTTTCCTTTATACTTTTCTCGTTGACAAATCAACGGCCAAGATTAAATCTTTAATCAATGGCTAAGATTAAAAGAAAGCTTGATTCGTGTGACTTAAGACAATTTCATCACATGTTTAATTAAATTCACTTTAATTATTTTATTTTCCTAAGTTTTAACTTAAGGAAATACATTAAAATAATTAATTAATTTAATATCTCCTAAACCAGATGAAATTTCCCAAATCCATTTCTGGGTCTTGTAGATTAGGTGAACTCTAGTCCTTCCTCAAAATTTGGGACCTAGAGCACAACTGATGCTACCCCAAATACACAAAATCTCAACACTCCCTCTTAGCATCAAGGGTGTACTCTAGCAATACATCACACTTATGCATTACATGATTTTGGGCACTGGTTCTGTGCTGCTAAAGCTTGGCCTCCTGCCACTCAACTCCTTGCACCTTCTTGCCCAGCAGCTCTAGGTCAAGAACAACCTACGTCTTTCTGACTCCCACTCTCAATATCTTGCATCTTGTTGTTCATAGCAACATACTTTGTTGATCTGTTGCTTGTGTTGGTGGACTTTGTCAACTACCCCATAGCGGTACACCCCCATTTTTCAAATGGGATTCGTCATGATCGACGTGGTTGCGCCATTCAAATTCCATCATCCAGATTTCATCGACAGTTGACATTGTTTAAATGATGTAAACCCATTCTACATGTTATGATGTAAATGATCTAAGTAAGACCGTCAATGTATGTAACAACCTAGGTAAGCCTAGTATGTTGTTGATGATTTCCATCCTAGGAGGTTTTTTGTCTCACTGATTCACGTAAGTGATCGGCAGAGTTTTTCCCTCCAGCCTCACCCCAAAGCTAGGGTGGATTTTATCATCAGCATACTAAGTGAGTCCTAGTATTTCTATCGAGTCCCTGTAAAAGTAGTATGAGCTACTTGGTCTACTAGATCATATTTTTGAGTCGCAGAATTGGGTATTTATTTGAGGGTCTATACGAATGGGTATTCCCCCTTCATGTATGTAAATGTATTATCTCATGTAAAAAGGGTTGGAAAAATAATAAAAATCTCCTCTCAGTCAATTAATTAAATTTTCTGGTCAATTAATTTAAAAAAATCTTAAACCAGAAATTTAATTAATTTAGGGTCCTAAGTTAAGATTAAATATTTAAAGGCAAAAGTTGTGGGTCCTTGGAAAATGATTTTGAAAGCCCCAGGCCAAGGGAATATTGAGAATTTTAAGAAATTTTGAACCTTTGGGCCTTGGTGGTTAAGTCAAAGTCAAAATTTTGGGGTACTTAACTCAAAAATAATATTTTTGAGTTAATTAAAATTGAATTAAATGATAAATTCGTTTTTTCCCCAAAATTTTAATTTCAATGCTCCTGATTAAAAGATGATTAAATCTTTTGGACGGTTGAGATTATTTTGACAAGGATCATCCAAACTAGCCGTTGGAGATTTTGTCCTATAAATTTAGAGGTCTTTGTCAGTATTGAGTCATCCAATCTCAGGATCGTGCACCTGTTCTTAGAAGATCTTGTAAATTTTTGAATAATAAAGCATAAAGACTTTGAGGTTACAAATTTTGATGTTCCTTCTCAGATCTATGTGGTGAATTGTCTCTAAACTCTGCTACTTTGTTTGGAATTTTTACGGTTGATGGCCTTCATGGATTTATCTACATGCAGGTATCTTGTGCAGTTTTCTGGGTTCATAAAATGACATTTTGATTTTTCTGAAGGATCTTATGTTATTTTCTTAAATCTCTATCAATCTAAGATTCAGATCTAAGTGTGCAGGGAATTTTTTTTTTAAGATTTGAGCGTCTGGGGAAGTCTTCGGTTGGACCAGCCGACTCTCAAATGACATAAATCTGAAAAGCTCATTATTTGTTAAATTCCAAGTCTATCTTACGAAATTAGTGGTTTTACAGGATCTCCCAGGGCTTGTGTCTCTCTTTAAAAAATTTCATTTTCTAAAATTGTGCTGAAATGGATTTAATCTAGCTGTGAGAGCTTTCTAAATTGTATATTAGTTTGTAAATTTGTAATTTTAAAGATTGTAAGGGTTTAACAATTTTTGGTGTATATATATTTCGGGACCTGACTGATCTTTTGCAGGTTGAGGGTTTAAATCAAATTTTTTTTTTAAAGATCTGAGGCAGATCCAGCCTCCAAAGGCCAGATCTGCCCTCAATTTCCTACTATGGATAAAATCTGAGCATCATATGATTAAAGGAGCATCTAAAAATCTCAGTTTTGCAAAAACAATTGATTTGCTGGACATACTGGGTTTTTCACTGCATAATTTTGCCTCCACCATACGCTTCATTTTATGTTGTCCTACTCTCCTCTACCCTCGCTCCATCTCTTTCTTAACGTCCAGCTTTCCCCTGTCATTTTCTTTTAACGTCGCCATTCATTCCATTTCCACTGTTGCCTTCATTCACTTTGGATGTCAACACAGCCTTCATCAAAGTCACTTTGCATAATTTCGCCCCGTCCTTTCTGCATGCAAACCCATCGTCCAGCACCTTCTCTCCATTGCCATTCAACATCGTGCATCCTTCTTCGTCCAAGACTGATCCATCTTCACACTTTCACAAGCCCGCAACTTTCCATTTTCTCTGTCGTCGATGCCTTTCTTCCTCACACCATGGGCTTCTTAATCTGCAAGCAACAAACAAACACAAAACAATAACCGCAGCATACATTGCACTCTCCTCCATTCGATTTGTACATGCCCTCACCTCTATCAACTCTGCCTTCAAACCCGTCGAGCCCATCGTCCATTTCATCGACCTGCAACTTCACCTGCATCTAGCATCCCTCTCCATTTGCATCGATGGACCTGCTAAACAATATTTCAACACGCATAAAAATTTTACACATATACGCGTTGATTTTTTTTTCTAAGGTCGGATTCCCTTTTTTTTTGAAGTGTTTGACTTAGGCTTAATTTTGATTTCGATTTGTTAGTTGTTTTTAATTGTTAGTCGTTTAGTTTTAGGATTTGATTTTAATATTTAGTTTTAATTTAATTTTAGTTTAATTTTTGTTTAAGATAGCGCAAGTTCAGTTAGATCATAAATTTAATTTTGAATTTGGTTAGCCTTTAGATTTTATTTTTTTTAGTCTTTAGTTTTGGTTTAGATTTTAAATTTAATTTTTTTTTTTTTTAATCTTAGTTTTAATATTGTTAGACTTAGACTTTAATTTTAGATCTAGCTTTAAGATTTAGATTTAAGTTTTAACTTAGATTTAGATTTTTTAAATTTCAGATTCAAAAAATAACAAAAAATAAAAAATTCCAAAAATCCTAAAAATCTAGAAAATACAAAACATAAAAAAAAATTTCAAATTTTCTATAGTCAAATGCATTAAAAAAAAAATTCTTAATCTGAAATTTGACTATGGAATATTTTAACTTTCAAACTGGGTTATAATTGAAAATATCTTAATTTCGAAAATATTTCAAGCATCGAGCATTTTTATTTTAATGATCGTTTCATGCTTCAAGTATCTTAATGAATGATTGTGGCATTTTCTATTGAATATCATTGTGGTCATTTAGCAGCAGTTATACATCCAATACTTATCTTTAATTGCATAACAGGATCTTGTTTGACTCCATAAGGCACTGGTTCTAACATAATCAATCTGTGAAATCTCGTTAATTTTATCAAGTATTTGGTGTTTTAGCTGTCTTCTAGATTTTTCTTCCTCATTTATAATAGGGTCTACTTCCCTTAGCTTGCAAGGAGACAACTTAAATAGAGAGATTGGGGATCAGGGTGACAACCCCCGATCTGAGCCGTTGTCGCGGTGCCTTGACAATCTGTGCGACAACACACTGCAACTTCAGTTGTTGAGAGAAACAACTGAATCTCCTGCCCAATCTTTGACAAACAAGTTTGATGGGTTGCATCCTCATCACTGAAGCTCCATAGGCTACAGATCTATGCTGGCATCTAAAGAAAGATGCACAGCTACAGCTCTACCTGCGTAATCAGACTCCCTCTGCACTACTGAAGTCACATCAGCTCCTTGTGCTGAAATCTATCACACTGTTGCTGCACTATGTTGTCCCTCTAAAGCTCTCTACGCTACTGCAGCTCTGCACTACATTGCCGAAGTCACATCAGCCTCTGCGTTGCTATTTCTTCTACGTTGTTGCTGCTATGCTCTGCGTTGCTCCTCCCAGCCTCCAGATCTGCCTCTACTTATGCCTCATCTGTGATCTATGCACCCACTGCTCCACTTGTCCCACTACTATCTTAAGGATGTCATAGCTTGCTTGTGATCCAAGAGATGAGCTGCTCAAGGATCCCACCTGACTTCCATGTAGCTCCTCTACATGTCCATGTCACCCCACCTCCGTGGTTCATCAGCTTATGATCTTCAGCAAAAATGTTTTCAGATCTATAGAACTTACCCAGATTTCTTCACTTCACTTTAGCAACCATGCGCCAGGTCTAAGATCTAATCATCTCTTCAATGGATCATGCAAGAACATAGTCATTTCAGGTCTAGAGATCTTGATCCATCAATTTACCCAAGGGTGCATCATAACTTCAGATTCATCAATAAAACAGAGTTCATCCAATGCAGATATACTTCAAAGAGAAGTATTTAGTGATAGCCCTTACACATGCACACTTTGCACTATGATCTTCTTCTCCTTATATAAATTTAACCTTTACCAATACCATGAGTTAGAGCCACACAGCTGTTGATGGTATTCTTGGACAAAATCAAATAGACGACATGGCACTCAAACCTATGGGCTAATACCATGGTATTGCCCCCTAGTATTATCCTTTTGGAGCGCAAAAAGGCATACATGACTTGGATCGTTCTTATCTGCGTATATACGCGACTTCTCCTGTACAAACCCACGTATACAATCTTCAATATGAATATTACCAAATATTCTGCTGGCATTACACATTTCTTCTGATGGACTCCTGAGCTTCTACTGAAGACATATACTCCATATTTTACCAGAGAGTTGCCATCAAGGACAACATATCAAGACATAGGAATTATATTGCCAACATCTACACTGTTGTTGCTATGCTCTACGCTGCTCCTCCCAGCCTCCAGATCTGCCTCTGCTTATGCCTCATCTCTGATCTATGCACCCACTGCTCCACTTGTCCCGCTACTGTCTTAAGGCTGTCGTAGCTTGCTTGTGATCCAAGAGATGAGCAACTCAAGGATCCTGCCTGATTTCCATGTAGCTCCTCTACATGTCCATGTCACCCCACCTCTATGGTTCATGAGCGCTCATGGCCACATCATCTCCGGACCCATCATCTTCCATCACTACTTTGGAAGAAGATGCTTCCTTGTCCTTCTTCTTTTCTGGACAATGGCTAGAAAAATGTCCCATTTCATCACACTAGAAGCACTTGATCCTAGAAAGATCCTTCTTCTTCTTCAGCTGGCTTCTTTGATGCAAAGGTTGCATCTTCTTCCTCTTCCTTCTTAACCTTGCTCAACGCAGGGCTATGCTGCTTCTTGGTGAACCTTTGTAGTTCTTGCCGCAAGATCGACCACAAGTTGTCCCAATCTGGGAGGTATGCTCTGCCCAAGATACTTTGGACAAAGGTTTCCCACTCATCCGTGACTGCATAGAGGGCACTCTTGACTATCACTGCATCATCTACGGTTGCACCTGTTGTAGTCAACTAATCCTGATTGACTGCAATCTGAAGAGGAAGTGCTCGATGTCTTCTCCCTTTGTCATCATGAATGATCTCATTTGGGTCTCCAACAGCATCTTTCTTTGGACTGATTTTCCCTCATATAGGGAAGTCAAGGCCTTCCACATCTCATTAGTTGTCCTCTTCTCAGCTACATGTGGCACAATATGATCCTTGATACTGTCCATTATCCTTGGCATGCCCAGCAGCTTCCCTATGCTTTTGTAGGAGATCCACATCTGTCGGTGTGGCCAGAGTCTACTTTGCATGGTCTCTTAGACCATATGCCTCAAGGACAATCAAGATCCTTGCTTTCCACACCGAAAAGTTTGTGAGGCCCTCTAGCCTATCCTGATCACGCAGTCCATGAGGAGCATCTGCTCAAAATGTGTCAGAGCTCCTCTTCTCTATGCTAGAGATCTGGATCTAGGGTCCTTTTCAAACTGGGCACCCTCTGCTCCCTCTGACGCTTGATTTCCCTCCTTGGAAATCTACCAAATCAACTATGATTCAACTTCTTCTTTGATCCTCTGACCAAACAGCAAGTTTCCTTTGGCAAGAAACTCTCTAAGAAGCTGATCTCTTCCCAATCTTTGTTACTTGTGCTAAGGTTTAAAATTTGAAAACTTCAGAAGTTTAACCCCACCATCTCTTCTCAATTTCTGCGACTTTTTTGCAGACTTTTTTTGGATCTGACAAATTCATATTTGAATCACACTGGTTGGCTTCAGACCTAACCAGCGCTATTTCTGCGCTGCCTCTGCATAGTAATTGCGTGGGCTTGCTAGGACACAATGCTGGACAATGTCACGCTTCCCTATGTGTGAATCTCCTCCTGAAAACTGCGATGTCCCTTCAAATCTGCTTTTCTGCTGCCTTTCCAACTGCTTTCTGCAGCTAGATCCTTCAGATGCTTCAACTGGTGATCCTTCTAGATCTACAATTGCTCCGATACCATGTAGAAATTTCTGAATCTTAATTCTTATGCAAAAATTATTTCTATTAATCTGGTTAAGCTTCTCCTACTCATACAAGTTATCAACTGAATAAATTCAAGTTAACATCAAAGCAAAACACATAACAGATCTCTACCAATTTAGATCTAGAATAAGCACATGCACACATAGACAAAGTGACACAGATATTTTTGGACAAATTGTCCCCAGAAAAACCCAAGATGGGAAAACTGGTCTCTGGCTACTGGAGGACTCTATTATTAAGAATATTTTTGAATACACAACTCTGGGTTCCAGAGCTCGAAAACCCTACAGAGAAAACTCTAGATCTGCAGCACCTCGCTGATCTAAGACCAAAAATACTCACTGATCCACGCCCTCAAATGGGATTTACAGAACTCAGCCAGATCTAGGCCTAGAAACCCCAGATTTGCCCCTAAAAGACACTGCATCAGCCTCTGAAGCCCCTGCTGGGCTCTGCGTCAACCTTGGCTAGCCTCCTAATGCTTAGCGCTGTCACTGGAAGGGATTGCGTTACCCCAGACTGGGTGAAGCAGTCACTACGCTGCCCCTAAGGGTCTCTGTGTAACCCCTGAAGGGTTTCCTGAAAATCACGCTGTCCTTGCTGCTGCTGCTGCTACCGTTTGTTGTTGTTGCTGTTGTCATCTGCTGCTGCTGCTACCTTCCTCTGCATTGTCTTTCCTGATCTCTTCTTTGCTTCTTGTGTATTCTAGACCCCAGGATCAGATCATCCCCTTGGTCTAAATTCCCCTCTCTGCAACTGAAACACTTGAGAATTCTTAGTAACTGTAGAAATTATATGCACTAAGCATGCATATGTCCTTGATTCACCTGATCTCACACTATTTAACTTTATGCAAAATACTGAATCAATTCCACTTGTTAATATTTTGTGGAAAAATTAATTGCACACACATGTGAAGCATAAACAAAAATAATCAATCGCACATAACACAGTTTTTAACCAGGAAAGCCTGAAGCTGAAAACCCCAACTATATATTATGTAACATGGAGATCATATGACAATCTCATACAAAGCTTATCAAGCTCTCAGTACAAGACAATCATCATACACTAATTAGGACCAATCTTGCAAATCCATGCACCGATCTTTGCCTCCTGCTAGCCTGCCTCCACTGCGCAATCCCTGCTGAAGAATAGCTCTGAATGAATTCGAATTACCCTTGCCTTGACTGCGCAATCCTCATTGGCAACTCCAATGTGTGTGTGATGCAATCAATGCATCATTATAGTCAAAACAGATAGTCTATCTTTCCCTTTCACCTACCTCTCCACTGGGTCTCCACTGAAACTGCCATGCACTGTAGTTAACTGCTGTATTGTTCAGTTGATTAATGAGTTATTATTTTTGAATTAATTAACTAATTAATTGACTCCACTCTCACTAGTGTATCAATCAGTTAGACTAGATACAACTAGCTCAACTGAGTCTAACTGAGTTAAACTAAATACAACTCCATAACTACTTCTTCCAACTGTGTCATAACTCTGCCACTTGAGTTCTAACTGAGTCCTCCATGCAATAGCTCCAGTAAACCCTCAGGAATAGCGTAATTCCTTCTGTCAGCTGCTGTGCCACATCTATGCACTGAACTGAAGTGCTCCAAGAGAATAAGTTGTTGTTTAGAGTTTGATTATTATTAAGAGCTAATAATAATCGACATGCATCTATTTTTAGATTGACGATCTATAAATAGACTTCGCCCAATATTCTAAAAATAGAATTTCATCTATTTTTTCAACTTGATCAACCATCCACAAATAGCATCCCGCAACTTCTGAAATATGATCATCATGTCTAAAAATAGACATAGTCTAAAAATAGACTTGCGCCAAAAATAGCCTGCGAGCCCACTTAGTGAAGGCGACTCTTTTCACTAAGCTCATCATCTTGTTGAATCTCAACAGTAACCCTGCCCTGGAATCTCAGCTTAGCTTCAGTGCTCTGCCGCTGTGTGTCTTACAAATGACCTCAAGCCTTTCCTTTATACTTTTCTCGTTGACAAATCAATGGCCAAAATTAAATCTTTAATCAATGGCTAAGATTGAAAGAAAGTTTGATCTGTGTGACTTAAGACAATTTCATCACATGTTTAATTAAATTCACTTTAATTATTTTATTTTCCTAAGTTTTCACTTAGGAAATACATTAAAATAATTAATTAATTTAATATCTCCTAAACCAAATGAAATTTCCCAAATCCATTTCTGGGTCTTGTAGATCAGGTGAACTCTAGTCCTTCCCCAAAATTTGGGACCTAGAGCACAACTGATGCTACCCCAAATACACAAAATCTCAACAGGTCCTCCATAGGTGATCACCTAACAGCTTATTTCTTTCACCTCCCCCTCTTTTCTAGAACTAGCCTACATAGGTCACCTAGGGCATCAATTATCTCACAATCTAGCCATCCAAACACTTCGATTTTTGTTCCATTTTTGTTTATTTTATGTTCGATTTTTGTTCCAAATTTCATGAGATTCCGACAGTGGGATCTTGAGATATCGTAAGCCCTAGCTCGAAGACCGATTCTTGCCCTTGGATTCCTTAGGCTAGAAACCTCACTGGGATCATTGCATTACCTTTCATTGAAAGTTCCTTCCTTGATCCTCTTCTCCTCCCTTGTTAGATCAAGCACATCATTGGTTGCTCAAATCCATTCCCTTGACCTAACCTCGTGTCCACTTGCTCCTGTCTGGTCCCACAACTTGTTGAAGCCGATTTCACAAAGACCACTTGGAAGCCAAGCTTCCACAAGGATTTTAGGAGCCCTTCCTAGAGAGCCTTTCAACTTGTTTTCAAAGCAAGCAAGCCATATATTTGAGCCTCTCTTGTGAATAGGACTTTAGGATCACCTCTCATCCTATCATTGATTCATTCAATTTTGTGATCCTTATTATAACGGGTCTCCTGTCATCGGTGAAAGTCCGTAAAGAGTAAGGAGCCTTAGCCGAGGTGACAATGGGATATTGCTCCATTGTTTCCCTTGACCTAGTGGTAGCCCTTCAAGGATCCCCTTTTAGGACCCCTGCTAGTTTGAGCGGTAAAAGGCACTTCAAGGTTTCCTGCTTCAAATGATGATTGTTGAAATCTTTAAGGATCTTGATGACTGTTGGAATCTTCAAGGATCTTGCTTCAGCAACTATGCACAAGAGTTAATTAACTTCTCCAAAGTATGCTTCAAAGTATGGTTCCAGTCTTCATAATGTGAAAGTTTCAGAACGGAAATCCTACTGCAGTGTCTTGATCTACTTCGCCTACTTGTTTAATTAATTTAACAAGTTATTTTATTGAAGTATTAAAAAAAAAATTAAATCAAATACAAACTGCAGCCTACACATCTACAGATCATTTACTGAACAACACGCACATGTGACAAAATTACACAGATTTTTCAGACAAATGTCCCCAGAAAAACCCAATACGAGGAAACCGGTGCAGCATCTCTAGAGGGTTTTATTATTATGTAGAATCTGAATACAACAATATGGGCAACTCTTGAAGATTAGAAAATGCACTTCCGATCTTGACAAACTACACAGCAACTTCCCAACTTGGACTGCGTCACCTTCCTGGTGTTGTGTCAGCCTCTGCGTGAGCAAACTGGCTCAGCGTCCCTCTTCTGGTGCTGCGTCAGCCTCTGTGTCACCTCTCTGGAGCTGCGTCAATCTCTACGTGAGAAAACTGACTCTGCATCACCCTTGCAGGGTCTGAGTCCCTCCTGGTGTTGTGTTGCCTTCTTCTGGATCTCTGCTACTTCAACTGCCCTTCCTGCAACAAATATCTTCAACCTCTTTGCTGGTGGATCAGCTTGATCTGCAATGCTTCGATACCATGTGAACGTTTCAAAACAGAAACCCTATTGCAGTGCCTTGATCTACTTCGCCTACTTGTTTAATTAATTTAACAAGTTATTTTACTGAAGTATTCAGAAAAACCTAAGTCACCTGATACGGGGATACCGGGATTCGAAGTATCGGATACGGGTACGGTGACCCCGGAACAGGATATTTCTGGGATACGTTACGTTATATATTATTTTATTAAATATATATATATATATATATATATATATATATATATATATATTTTAAAAAATATATATATTAATATATTAAAAATTAGATATTTTTTGCACAAATTCATACAAAATTCATTGATTCAAACATAGATATTAGATACTCATGAGTCATACATCATCATTGATACTATAATACAAATTACAATGATACATTGATACACCGTACATGATACAATCGTCAAATTTACTCAGAAAGACAAGATTGAAGATAGTAAGATACTGTAGTTTTTTCATTAAGTCATCAGAATCAAAATGTGTTACATAAGAACACTGCCAAATGGATTGGTATTCTTGATTAAATACGAGTTCCATACCCTAATACATGACAAAATTCGATGGAAACATTGCAATAGCCCAATCCCGAAATCCTGAAAAACTGTTAAGTCTGCTGGATTTTGAATGAGATCTAAAATTCTACTTTCTCCATATGAAATCCAATGAGGTCGGAACCACTCTCAAACATCCTGAATCATTTCATGGTAATGTTAAAAATTTAAGTAAAAGTGACATTCTCCTTAATCTTCATTTTCATTACCATGAATCATATATAAATACTAGGGCCATAGGCTTGATGCCCTCTCCTGAAAAATCCTCCTCAATTGGTGAAAAACAATGAGCAAAAGCCCCCTTTTATAATAAAAAAACAACGCTTTTTTGAACCCGCGAGCGTATCCGATGGGGTACAGTCGGGATACGGCGTATCCATGTTCGGATACGCCGTATCCCGACCATACCCCGTACGGATACGCCGTATCCTTCGAATTGGGGCCGAATCCGGTACGTAGAGGTGTCCGATACGGGGATTCGGGGATTCGAGGGCATTTTAGGAGTATCCGGTTACTTAGAGAAAAACATTAAAGCAAATACAAACTTCAGCCTACACATCTACAGATCATTTACTGAACAGCACGCACATGTGACAAAATTACACAAATTTTTCGAAGAAACACAATGCGGGAAAATCGGTGCAACAACTCTAGAGTTTTTTATTATTATGCAGAATCTGAATACAAAAATCTGGGCACCAGAAACGGTTTGCCCTACAGAGAAAATACACGACAGTTGTACCTTTCACTTGAAGACAGAAAATATCGCTGAACCACACCCTCAATCGAGATTTACAGATAACGAGCCCTTTTTGGCCCACTGGAAACCCTCAATGCAGTCTTCTTCAACCTCTGTGTCAGCCCTCTAGCCTAGCGCAGCCTCTGCGCAGCACAGGCTGCCCCTGCGTCACTCTGGAAACCTCTGCGCTGCCTCTACATCACCCTTTGTGTGGCCTCTGCGTTAGCTTGGCTGGATTGCGTCCCTCCTGCTGGCCTCTGCATTGCCCTGGTACGACGTTGCCTCTCTGCTGCTGTATTCTCGACCTTGGATCAGATCACCCCTTGATGATCTCTGCCCCTCACTACACTGCAAACTCGCTTTGAATTCCTCAGCAAACCCGGCCCCAGAAATTCGACTTAGCTTCAGTGCTCTGCAATGTGTGTGTGTTCTCCAACTGACCCTAAGCCCCTTTCTTTATACTTTTCTTGTTGGAAAACCAACGGTCGTGATCTAATCTCTTATCAACGGCTGAAATTAAAATAAGGCTTAATCCACGTCACTTAGATCATTTCATCAGATGTGTAATTTAATTCACTTTAATTTTTCAATTTCCCTAAGTTAGACTTAGGGTCCCCATTATAAAAATTAAGTATTTGAATAACTTTTACACCGGGTGGAATTTCTCCAAACGATTCCTGGGTCTTGGACATCTCATGTGTTCTAGCCCCTCCACAAAGTCTTGAAGCTAGAGAAAAACCGATGCTACCCAAAATCTCAACACACAAATTCTACCCAAGGCTGCTTTCGTTGTACTTTACCAAGTCTGCAATGCCTCTTCAATAGGTCAACTAACAAGATCCTTCAACATGCTGCCAATAAGACTTCAATGGGTCTTCAATAGTTCCCCTATGTGTTGCTACAGAACTGCTCAAGGAGGTCTTCAATAAAACTGCTTCAACAAGAATATGCTTAAAAAATGATTGTCCTTAGCCAATTCAGATCTGCTACAAGTGACCTACAATGAGTTGCTTTGAACCTTCTAATTTGCTGTAAAACAACCTTCAAAAAGTGCCCCCAGTCCTGCTACAAGTATTGTATCAAAAATGCCTTTGTGGCAACCCTATACTTTGCTTCAATAAGGCTTCAAATCAGCCACAGTACTCATTTCAAATTTGCTTCAAAAAACTTTCAAAGTCTCTTCCAAAAATGGTGACTTCAAGATGCTTCATGACTGCTTTTAAAACAGCTCAATGACTGCTCCAAGTTTGCTTCCTTATCTTCACAGAAAGGCTAACAATAAAGCTGCAAAAGAGCCTAGATTAGTGTTGTGAAAGAGCCGAGTTTCAGACCTTGAGAGTGTTGAGTTTCAGATCTTGTCCAATTTCTTTTAACTTCTAGAACTTGATTTAGTTTAGCTTAACTTAATCAAACCTTAGTTTATTTTGTTTCATAGGGTCCACCCCCCTTGGCTTCACTAGGAGTTAGTCTAGACAGAAGAGTTGAGAATTGAGTGACGGTTACTCAACTCGAGTCTTGCCCCCAAGGCCAGACGAAGTGGAGTTGAATATTTTTTCCACGTTAGCCCAAGTGCGGGTTTAGGCAAAAACAGTTACATCATGAAAAGCAATACAAAAATACATATGACCATATGTTAAAACTTAAAATATAATGAAACAGACATATAGAAAATTCACAAATCATGAAAAATTCATTTATGACAGTAAATTGTAAGGGATACAACAACATTTTGGAAATATACAAATATTTATGTTTTATTGATGCATACATTTTTACAGAATCATTGTAATTATCACTGGATAATCAACATTCTAATTTCTAACATGTGCTTTACATTACCAGTGAAGAACAAGCAATGTGAATAGTCTTAGCTCTACTTTTCTCTTTTCTCAGAAAGCACCCACAAAGAAATAAGGAAATATTTGTTTTATTTAAGATTAACAAGCTTGTTGAAGACTTAGTAAAGTAAAATAATATAGTCATAATAAATATTGAATAGACCAATATTTCAGACGTATTCACTCACCTCATTTGGCTTTTTAGCTGCCGCCAATGCATTCGTAAGACCACTTAGAACTTCAAGGGAATCTGTACTTGATTCCTGCGGAAAAAAAAAAAAAGAGAATGCCCCAGCACTTAAACAACAAACAGCACATCATATAATACCAATCTTACTTTTCCACTGGTTTATCTTGGTGTCTAGTTTTCATGAATTAAGTCTGACCAGTTATGAAACCGTGTCTTTTCTGTCACTCTCTTTCACAAATTCAACACCTATTCTTTCCTTCTACATTCTGGTAAACTAAAGTTCTAGTCTGTTTGCATTTTATGAGCTATTTGGCGAGTTTTCTGTTATATTTACTTCTATGTATGCACATGCACAGAGTTTCCAATATTTATACACTTAACTGTGCACAAGCGATTGCTTCTAAAAGACCAACTGTTGCAGGATTTCCAATTTGGAAGTCCCAGGAAGAGAACAGAATGGCTAAGTCAAAATGCATCAAAATAAGACATTGTAACATAGATGGACTTTCAATAATATTTCAATTGTGACAACTTTCAATAACATTTTGATTGCAACAACTAAGAAACTTACCATCATGGAATTTCGATAAGCTACAGCACTGCCATCATAATCTTTAAGTGCATATCGTATATCACCAAGCAAACGAAATGCCTCTGGATCCTTTGTGTTTTTCTGGGGAGTATTATAGTAATAAAAAATTTGACTGTGAAAAATCTTAAATGAAAACATCCAAAATGTTTTAACACACATCTCATCACTACAAATTAAATAAGCATGATAAAAAAACTTGGAAGATTGCAAACTTGAGTGAGCTTCTCAAGTAGAGCAGCAGCTTCACTGTATTCTCCTAATTCTGCATGAGCAACAGCTGCACCCTGTAAAGTACAAGAATAATTCATAAATATGAGCAGAAATCATTTTGTGAATATAACATGATGTAAGTCTTCATTTTGTCTCCTGACACAAAAGCAAGCAGAAATGACAAAAGCCAAAGAAGTATAAATTTCATATATATATATAGGGTTATATATAACAATAATTCAACCATTTGATTAAATCAAAACTCTCATGAAGGAATTTTTTACTCTATAAGACAAATTCAACATTTATCCACTCCCATGTAATCGGGTAAAGCATAAACTTGTTGATTTGTGTAGCTTGGGAGGTACTCCACAACCCTAGGTGATGCATTTGTGAGAAGTTTGACCACAAAAGGTTTTGTGGGCGAAGTACCCAAGTTGTGGGCACGAACCAAGAGTGATTTGATGGTTTGGCCATTTTTGCAAGTGGAGTACCCTTAATGGAGCAAGGGGCAACTAAGGCAACCATGGAGGGTTTGATCAAATGAGGAAAAATAATTATTATTTATATGAGTTGGGCTAATGACAATTTGTCCAAGTCAGCTAGGCTTGAAAGGTGCCCTTTGGAGGGCTACTCGTTGCACCATGGAAGGATATATATAAGAAGGGAAGGAGGCCTCATTTGATCACACACCAAGTGCATCTTCTCAAGGAGTGTTCTAGCCTAATGTGACGAGTTCTCAAGGAGCTGCAGGAGTGAAGTCAAGTAGAATTATGATTATGGATATTGAATTTTCTATGTCAAAGAGGCCTCAAAGACAACATCAAAAGCAGCTTCAAGAACTTTATACTTCGTTTTTGCAAGATTGATGGCTTATCAAGATGAATTCAGTAAAGAAGCATCTCTAGGAATATTCTTTCATAATACATGGCCCATACATGATGCATCACTATCTAGAAACTCAAATTCCACAACTTTGCATAAATGCATGCAACAAATAAGCACTAGTATAGCGAAAAACCAGCAGCAATGTATGTGACAAAATAAAGAAGAAAAATAGCATTTAATGTCCTTACATGTATTAAGAGTATATCCAACCATCAACAATTTGCCAATCAAGAAGCTCCAAGACAAATGAAAATAATCCAAACATCAAAATTCATTACATGCTCCAAAACTTTGTCCTCCAAGAAGGATAGTGAAGTTCTCTAAAGAGATACAAATCCAACCAAGTGATCATGCTAAAATGAATTCACATCACTTGTATATATACACTTCTAATGAGTTTGATTTAGCTAATTGAGCCTACATTAGCCCCTAAAATAAAATAATGTGCCAAATAACTAACTTTTGGTGACAAGCAGACCAAACTAGCTCATAAACAGAATAATAAGCCTCTCAAGAGGTCGAATGATGAATAATGCATGTCGTTGGGCCTGTTAGGTGACTCCCTATTTTGAACGATCTGGCTCGTTGACCCCTTGAAGCTTGTAAAGGGGGAGTCTATGCAGCAATATATGGCACAAGTCTACGATTGAGGGATCGTCATTGACAAACTATTACAAGAAAGCTTTTTGTCAGGCGGAGCATAGGTAGATGACAGGTCCACATGAATCAAGAAAATTCTCAAGGCGAGTAACCCTTTGCCATTGATGTCAAAGGGGGAGAGAAAAACCTGAGGAGATTGAAATCTCGAGAAGAAGGTGAAGCATGATGTCAGGGGGAGTTGTACTCACAGGAGGAGCACGTGTGTTGTCATCAATGACAAATGAGGAGATTGTTAGATGGTGTTGTCATTGATGTCAACCCATGGAGTTGATTGGGTTTGACTTTGACCAAAAACACCAGTCATTAATGTCAGATGGTAAAAGAATGCTTCTTAGTAATTGTTGGATTACATCAAGATAGTAGCTATACAGTTGGAAGGTTGAAAACCCAAGTCCTAGGGTTTGGGTTCCCTAGATTGAGGATGTACCCCGACTTTGTCGAGAGTTTTTGGTAGGTCAAATCATTGAGTTTGAGTCGGAGATATATGTCATTAGATTCTCCTTGAAAATATGTTTCTGTTGATATGTGGCACGCCCCGAGAGACCTCCTGGTTTGAGAGATATTCACAATTGAAGTTGGTGACCCCAATTTCTGGGGTAAAACCCCTAGAGGTAGTGATATGAGTCTATGAAACCTCCTCTTACGGTTGTCAATATATGAAATTGTTTATCACCGTAATCTCACCACGTATAAGCTGAATAATTTCTAGAATCAAAGGCACTAAACCAATCATTGACTTCGCAACCAAGTACGACCATATGCACTAAGCCAGTCGTTGATTTCAAATTTCTAATGGAATTGATAATATTTCTAGACAAATATTAAATAGTGTTCTTAAAGAGGATTAGTTATTATTTATTAATATTAGCACTATAATATTTCTTAAGTATGGTATCATGAATGTTGCCCTTTATCACTTAAAAAGGATGAAGACCACCTAAAGGCTAGCGGCCCTTAAATTATAATTGCTATTTAAAAAAAAAAAATCATGCAGCCTCCAACGTTCATATCTTAAAGCCCTTAAATTATAATTGTTATTTAAAAAAAAAAAATCATGCGCCCTCCTCAACATTTACATGAAACCCCTCTTTAGTCCACAAAAAAGCCTATAAAAAGAATATCCAAAACACCTCTCAAGCAAACAAAAAATTGTCATCACATTTGATCTTATGTGCTCTAAAACTCTTGGTCAACTGAGACAAGAGAGCAAAAATGCTAGATATCACCTTGGGTTTGGATCTGTGATTTCTCCTGCAATTGTTGACTATGATTCTCGGCTCCCTTTAAGGCTTCTTCTATTGATCTAAATTAGCCTTTCCCTCGGCCTTCAAAGTATGTTCTATTGACCGTTTTATGATTTGTTTGGGGTTTGAATGTGTTTTACAGGTGGCACTAATGTAACAGTTGTGAGTTTGTATACCCTCGCTTATGGAAAATCTATGTTATACCCTAGTTAAATGGGAAGTAGCCGGAACAAGGAATGTATATTATTTTGCTTGTTTCAATAGTACATTTTGAAGAGCAGAAATCTTCATTCAATCTAAAACCTTTGCCAGAAATGTCATAAATCTCAAGGATAAATCTATTCTATATAATTTGAAGGTCGCCACATCCACTCATACTTATACGGGCATTGTAGGGAAATTGATCCTGGATACTATAGGCAAAAGGCATCGGTATATCACAACATATATAAGGTATTAAATCACAGACTTAGCATGTCGTTGTTGATCTTCTACAATCCCCCATATATTCCTTGCAGAGGCAAGAACTTACACTAAGCACGGAAATTGAATTTAAATACCAATTACAATAAAAAAATAAAGATTCAGTGATGGCTAGGTATGTTGTGTTGACTTGTTTTAATGGAACACTTGTGCATATACTGATACATGCATACCTATGTGTTTGATTGTGAGCTGAACGTGGATCAAAGTATGATAGTTAGAACGAAATGCTTAATATCTGATAGCTCAAATGAAATGCTATACTTAACTTGTTGGATTGTGACATTAACAGTGACAGCGTTGACAAACAATGTAATGGGGCAGCATGTGAAATAGACCTCAACTTGATACATTACAGTGAAAAACCACAGTGATCTACTACACAGTGCACAACAGTCTTCACAGTGACACAGTGACACAACACTTACCCTATCTCACCTTGTAAAACAATGATATTAGCACCTGGCAAGTGGATCGAAGATCGGTAGTGTTCTTAGTTCATTTCGGATGTTGAGACAAGACATTTCCTCTATAATAACTTTGTTTATAATACAGTAGTCTTGAGGACTTTAATATAGACATGTTTAGTAGACCTAATCTATAGAGTTGATTAGCTGTAATTTGACAATATATCTCTTGGTGACAATTACATGTGATGTGACAGTGACATAATGTGAATAACTTGACATATTAACAAATAAAACATATAAACCTGACCTATAGACAATGTATCAGTGACAGTATTAACTGTGTAAATTATGAGATTTAAAATAATGTCAGCAGTCTTGAACGTTGTCTAACATTGATTATATATACATTGATATTAGTTAGTCACTCCTGTATAATGTTGAGACTTGACATTGATACTTGGTAGGAGTCTAAGTAATACAACCTTCACCTAACCTATAAATTTCAGTAATCTAATATTAACACATGAACTTGACATAGAGTTATATACCTTTTAGTGACTTAACATACCTAATGATTTGACACACACATAATGACCTTTTGTACAGCTTATTGACATGAAAATGGACAGCAGTATACGAGTAGTGGTCAGCAGCAAGGAAAAGACATATGTTGGTTGCTCTCTGTGGGCAGAGTTTGGGAACATTGGAAGCAGGTCATAGGGATGACCTGAGGTACCTTGGATTGTGCCATTATTTTAGTCCCTTATTGTTGTTAGTGTAACCCCCTTATTGTTATTATTGTACCCCTGTAACCCCCATATTGTTATTATTGTGCCCTTAAATTATTATAGTTAAGTCGGCTAGGATTACATTGTGGCCCCATGGACTCCTACATATAGAAAGGAGGTTTTGTAAATTGTATCGTCTAAGAATTGTTCATTCATGTAATGTATTGGAGTTTGCCTCCTCTAAGTGGCTTATTAGATCCGTTGATATCTTTTTCTCTATTTCTGAGCTGGTTTCACAACAACATGAGATATAAATACAACCAATGTCCCCCTATAAATAGGAAAGGGCTCTGAAAATTTGACTGATACATGCAAACTAAAAGGTGTTGCAAGTGGTTGAGGCCAACATCATCAAATCTATGGAGCTGCATCAAAAGTTGTGATGAAGTTATTATCCGGGGCATGTGGGGCTACTCAAGGGCTACCTCTACAGGTCCCAACATCTCTGGGCTACACAATTCCCGGGAATCATTGGTACACTGTTGTATCACGAATGCCAGTGAACTCAATTCATAACTAAAGTAATAAATATAGTCATTAATGGAATAAATACAAATAAATGTAATTATTAGTTAATCAATTAGGATTATGATAAATAGTCATTAGGTTAATGAAAAGGCATGTCTAAAAGACATGCCCATTCGTGAAAAGGTACCTGCATAGGTATAAAAGCGAGACCTCATTGTAATCATTCAATCATGTCATATATCTTATCAATAAAATATTATTATTATAAATACCTCTTGTGTATTCTTATAATTAAAGCTATTTCACATGGTTTGCCACAATTCTACAAATCTTGTCACATGGTAACCAAACCTATAACTCACAGCGTAGGTATCAGGAGCCATATTGAGGACAAGTTGAAGTAACAATGACACATAACATTGTTTTACAAGTTTACTGATCGTAGTTTACAAGCCTATGGACATAAACTACCACACTATGTGTCATTACTTAAGATCCTAAGAGTGAATTGACAGGACAGGGAAAGTTCAACAAAGCTTCAACAAGTAGAGAATTCTTGGGCAGAAGTCACAAACGGTTAAAAAATTTTATCTTAAAAAAATTTCTCGTAATAGAGAAGAAAATCATGACAAACAAAAAGATGAAAAATGTTGTAAAAATGAGAAAGCAGTTAGTTATGTCAAGGGGAAATCAAGTAAAACATCCATGGTAAATTCAACCAAATATATTCCCCCACCAATGCGTAATAAAGGAAAACAACCAACTAATGTTGAAAGTAAAGAAGGGAAATGTTGGAAGTGTGGAGATAAATATTTCGCGGGACATATATGTGCCTTTTATACAAGAAATGAAATTGCCACGGTTCCAATAAAAGACAAAGATAATGAAAAAAATATTTATGATGATGATGCAAATAAAAATGATGTGGATGAGGACTATTGTGAGAAACAAGAAAATGAACAATATCGTGACAATGAGGAAGAAGACATTGTTGGTGATAAAAAGGAAATTTTGGAAGGAACTCGTTTGGCTTGTTATCAAAAAGGACAGAAATTCGGTGAAGGATATAAGCAAGAATTCGGTATATATCATAACTGCTATCAAAAAAGTGGTGTGCTGTTCAGAATTTGAAGCATTTAATCCCCCATTTCTTCCTAACAGCACCCTACCACAACATCCACGTCAACAGCAGAATGCTTTTCCTGGGAATGTTCTGCCACTATTTCAGAACCAGTTCCAGGCTCCTCGTCCTCCACATTACCAGCTTCCTCATTCCTCTCAATTGCAATTTCCACAGAACCCACAAAGTAAACAGTTGCAAGAGCAACAAGGTTTACAGCATCTAATGAATCCTCATGTTAATAACTATCAGAATCAATATCCTAACCACAATCCTCAATATAATGTTTCACTTTTACAACAAAATCAGCTTTCTCATCCCAGCCTGCCACAACGAGAACACATCCAGGGAAACCCTCGACAGTCAAAAAGGGCTAGAAAAACTCGTCAGCCGAGAGGCAAACCCAAACAGCGAGAGGTGAAGAGAGATTCATTGCCTCCTGCTCCAACTCCTTGGGTTCCACAATCTTCTGATAAACGCTCTCAGCAATCCAGGAATACTAGTAAAAATGTTCACAAGGATGAAATGGCTTTGAATTCAGTTGTGGAACAATCCGATAATCAAGAATCAAAGCACAACGAGGACCTCAATAATGAAAAATTGGAGCAAACTCAGTCTTCTAACTCCATCCTTGGTCAAAATGCAGAAGATTATGATGACTGCCAAAGCCAACAACACGGGTCACTACTGGAACATTTGAAGAAAGATCAGCAGTTAAGCCCACGGAAATTGACGCTGGATGGCCTCCAGATCTTCGAGAGTGAGGTCATTTTCAATGTTCACCATCTTGTGGTCATTTTCGACTATTGTGCACGCAATGAGTGTACCCGCAATAGTTCGACAGAGCAATTTGAAAAGCGTCGCGATATGCAGTCGATGGGCAGCCTCCAAAAGTTGGAAGAGAGTGGGAAGATCCAAATTCACAAACTGCACATTCAACGCGTCAACATCCTTTTTCGGACGCGGGGGATGATCAACATAGTATGTGCAATATTGAGAATCTTTTCAAACAAGTGGTTTGATTACAAGGCTAGAGGAATGGGATTTCAAACGACGTCTCTTCCCCATTCTTTATTATTAAACAAGCTATAAAACTCGCTATAAATAATGACGTCAAGTGTGGAAGCATTGCAAATGGTAAACGTTGTTCAAAGCTTATCGAATTAATAAAACAGCACTGCAAATCACGAGGTTGAAGAATACTGGGCAGAAAGATTTTTCCAATGTAATTAGGGAAATGCGGGAGAGAATTAGGCATAAACAGAAGCTGGCCACAAGGCTGCTTAGGAAGGTAAACAGTTATTATATGTTGGAACCTTCCATTCAACATGCGTGGAGAAATATGCAACCTTAATGACCAAGCCAAATACGGGGCCATCGGGAATCAGGAATCGCGTCAGCAAGGGCACCAGCAGGACCATGTATCTCTGCGGCATATCTGATATAAAGATCGCCGTCGATCACCTCTCGGGCTTCAATGTCGCCAACAGGCATCTTATCGTCCTCTATTACCAGCAGGCCAAGATGACCAAGAAAGTCGACCACAAGAAGAAAGAGGAAGACTTCCGCAACGGAATGTTAATCTTAAAGGCTGCGTGGATGAAAAATCTAATTTGGGAATTAGCGTTCGCAGGACTGTGCCTCTTATAAAACAGCGAAGAGAAAGGCTGTTAACAGGAGCTTATCAAAACTTATGGTATTACAGTGTCAACGTCGGGTCGAAAGGCCGTGGCTGGCCGGTTAGCATAGGCGTCGTTTGCCAGTTTAAATTTTATAAGGTTTATAATTATAATTATATATAATTATAATGATAAGTTAAAACATTATCATTAATTTAATTAATTAATTTAAATATTAATTAATTAAATTAAACCAAAAAAAAAAAAAATTAAAATTATTATTTGAAAAAAAAAAAAACCCTAAATTCAAGGCCCATATCGTCTGCAAATTATACCAGCCAAGGTATCTGTGATGAATTACACAACCCAAAATGATAAATGCTAGATGAAGGAAATCGTCAAAAGTTAAGCTTTGAGGACAAAGCTTTTTGAGAAGGAGGCAATGTTATGAACCTAATTCATAACTAAAGTAATAAATATAGTCATTAATGGAATAAATACAAATAAATGTAATTATTAGCTAATCAATTAGGATTATGATAAATAGTCATTAGGTTAATCATCACTTGTATTTATACACTTCTAATGAGTTTGATTTAGCTAATTGGGCCTACATTAGTCCCTAAAATAAAATAATGTGCTAAATAACTAATTTTTGGTGACAAGCCCACCAAACTAGCTCATAAACAGAATAATAAGCCTCTCAAGAGGTCGAATGATGAATTATGCATGTCGTTGGGCCTTCTAGGAAGCCTAATGAAGTCCATAAGTACCACAATGCTGAATAGGACTCCCAAAAGTAGTTGACAAGGTGTTGGCCCCTTGTTCTCCAAATAATAAACTTGTGGTGCTCCCAATGGGTGTGGGGGCACACAATTGACCTCATGGGTCTCCAAGTAGATCAAAGATGCATGTAGACCATCTATAAGGGCTCAGATGATGGTGTAAGTGATGCCACATAGGCATAAAAGTCATGGATGGTTGCGAGTGCATGAGCCTGGCTTGTGCAGTGACTGGGCATGGTGAACCAAGTTTGAGTCTTCCTCATCCAATAGGTGAATCTTGAGTAATCTTTGAACATCTTTGGGGATCCATGGAGTGATGTCCTCTTGTTTTGGAGGCCCATGGCTCCTCTTACACCCTCGCTGTCATCCGTGTAGCCCTCTCTCACAGGTTAGGACCACATTATGAGGAGAAGCGGACAAAATAGACACCATCTACAATCCTACATAAGATCCAATGCGTCTTGTAGCCTTCCAACAGCACAAGTCATTTAAAGTAATCGAGTTAAAGAGCTTACAAACCATGGACAACAGTTGAGCACTTAATAATGGCATGCCCTTCCATAGTGGGATTTGGCATGTGCTCATGTCTGCTAGATCCAAAGGGGCATAACCAGGTACCCTGTTAGGTGGTCTCTACCCTGTTAGTGTAACCCCTTTATTGTTATTATTGTACTCCTGTAACCCCCATATTGTTATTATTGTGCCCTTAAATTATTATTGTTAGGTCAGCTAGGATTACATTGTGGCCCCATGGACTCCTATATATAGAAAGGAGGTTTTGTAATTTGTATCGTCTAAGAATTGTTCATTCATGTAATGTATTGGAGTTTGCCTCCTCGAAGTGGCTTATTTATAAGGCGTTGATATCTCTTTTCTTCTATTTTTGGAGCTGGTTTCACAACAACATGAGATATAAATACAACCAAAGTGCCCCTATAAATAGGAAAGGGCTCTGAAAATCTGACTGATACATGCAAAATAAAAGGTGCTACAAGCGGCTGAGGCCGACATCACCAAATCTATGGAGCTGCATCAAAGGCTATGATGAAGAAGTCATCCGGGCATGTGGGGGGCTACCTGAAGGGCCACCCCTTCATGAGGTCTGAAACATCTCACACACACCTGGGAATCATTGGTACAATCTGTTGCATCACGGAATGTTATGAACCTAATTCATAACTAAAGTAATAAATATAGTCATTAATGGAATAAATACAAATAAATGTAATTATTAGCTAATCAATTAGGATTATGATAAATAGTCATTAGGTTAATGAAAAGGCATGTCTAAAAGACATGCCCATTCATGAAAAGGTACCTGCATAGGTATAAAAGCGGGACCTCATTGTAATCATTCAATCATGTCTTATATCATATCAATAAATATTTATTATTATAAATACCTCTTGTGTATTTTTATAATTAAAGCTATTTCGCTATTAAGCCTACAATTCTGCAAATCTTGCTGTTACGGTAACCAAACCTACAACTTCCGCTGTTACAGTGGTATCGGAGCCATATTGAGGACAAGTTGAAGCAATGGCACATAACATTGTTTTACAAGCCTACGAACGTAGTTTACAAGCCTATGGACATAAACTACCACACTATGTGTCATTACGTGAAGATCCCAAGAGAATTGAGCAGATTAGGAAAGTTCAACAAAAGCTTCAGCAAGTAGAGAATTCTTGGGCAGAAGTCACAAACGGCTTAAAAAAAAATTCTGCAGATCTTAAAAAAATTTCTCATAATAGAGAAGAAAATCATGATAAACAAAAAGATGAAAAATGTTGTAAAAATGAGAAAGCAGTTAGTTATGTCAAGGGGAAATCAAGTAAAACATCCATGGTAAATTCAACCAAATATATTCCCCCACCAATGCGTAATAAAGGAAAACAACCAACTAATGTTGAAAGTAAAGAAGAAGGGAAATGTTGGAAGTGTGGAGATAAATATTTCGCGGGACATATATGTGCCTTTTATACAAGAAATGAAATTGCCACGGTTCCAATAAAAGACAAAGATATTGAAAAAATATTTATGATGATGATCCTAATAAAAATGATGTGGATAAGGACTATTGTGAGAAACAAGAAAATGAACAATATCGTGACAATGAGGAAGAAGACATTGTTGGTGATAAAAAGGAAATTTTGGAAGGAACTCGTTTGGCTTGTTATCGAAAAGGACAGAAATTCGGTGAAGGATATAAGCAAGAATTCGGTATATATCGTAACTGCTATCAAAAAAGTGGTGTGCTGTTCAGAATTTGAAGCATTTAATCCCCCATTTCTTCCTAACAACACCCTACCACAACATCCACGTCAACAGCAGAATGCTTTTCCTGGGAATGTTCCGCCACTATTTCAGAACCAGTTCCAGGCTCCTCGTCCTTTAAGGAGCTGGAGCTGAGAAACAATCAAGTAGTACCCAATGGTTCTAGCATCGAATGCAGCTTGATACGATGATGACAATGGTTGTGAATAGATGACTATTCATTGATGAGCAATGACATGCAATGATAGCCAGTAGTTGTGTAGTGATTTGTAGTGACAATGATATACAGTGTGCTGTGACAGTGATGTGCCGTTGAACAGTGATAGCTTGATGTGTAGCATTGTGCAGTGATCGGTTTGTAGGAACAGTGATCAGTGGTTACAAGGATTTGACATTTATTCTTCATCTTTCTTACAACTATTCTACATTGATTTAGAGTATAGGGGATCTAGTGTAAAAATTGTGAAACGTAATCTACCGACTCTTCTGGGTCATTGGAGTCACCTTCAAATTGAGCCTAAGAACACTTCAGGGCGGCAGGGTGGTGCTAGGGCAAGTTGTGGCTTGCATAGGGCATTGTGGCGTCCATTCAGTTGTGGCCGATAAACTAACAGGGCGGCGAAGCATCCTTTCCGACAGCAACTGGTAAACAAAGTGTTGGGGCACTCATCAGGTTGTGGCTTGATCTACAGGGCGTTGGGGTGTCCTTCTGGTTGCAACATTATATTAGGGTCTACTAGTGTCCTACAGGTTGTAGCCTGTGAATTAGGGGGTTGAAGCCTCCCTCAGTTGTAGCTGAAATCTTGATGTAACCAATTTTCTTTTAACAGGGAGAAAACAATTACTACAGAAGCGTTCGGTGGTTTTTGACCCAGAGGGGATTTTCCACCTAAAAAAATTTGTGCCCTTTGTTTTATCTTTCTGCATTGTTGTATAGTGTCGTCCACTATTGATTATTGTTTATAATCATCTGAAGAAGAACAAAAATAATAATTGAAGATTAACTAATGCTCTGAAAATGATTAAAAAGTGCTAATTGCTAAGAAATACTAATTCACCCCCCTTTGAGTATTTCCAACATAAGTATCACAAAATTGAATGGATCAATAATAGGATAAGAAGTGATCCTAAAAGCCTATTTGCAAGAGAGGCTCAGATATATGGTTTGTTTGCTTTGAAAGCAGGATGAAAGGCTCTCTAGGAAGGGCTTAGGGGAATTCTAGGAGCTAGGGTTTGAGTATATGACTTGCCAAGAAGATTCTTAAATCCTAAAATACTTGTGGAAACATGGCTTCCAAGTGGTCTTTGTGAAATTGGCTTCAATAAGTTGTGGGACCACACACGACCAAGTGGACACGAGGTTAGGTCAAGGGAATGGGGTTGAGCAACCAATGATGTGCTTGACCTAATCAAACAGAAGAAGGGGATCAAGGAAGGAATTTTCAATAAAACGTAATGCAATGATCCCAGTGAGGTTTCTAGCCAAGGGAAACCTTGGGCAAGGAATAGTCCCCGAGCTAGGGCTCGCAATATCTTGAGATCCCACCGTCGGATTTGCTTGAAATTTGGAGAGCCTCTAGAGAAAACACCAGCACAGCTATGGACAAAAAATCTAAGTGTTTCAATGGTTAGATTGTGATATAATTGATGCCCTAGGTGACCTATGCAGGCTAGTTCTAGAAAAGAGGGGAAGGTGAAAGAAATAAGCTTTGAGGTGATCACCTACGGAGTACCAGTGCCTAATCCTTTGGGGAAATTGGAGTCAAGTAGAATTATGAATATGGATATTGAATTTTCTATGTCAAGGAGGCCTCAAAGACAGCATCAAAAGCAACTTCAAGAACTTTTTACTTCGTTTTTGCAAGATTGATAGCTTATCAAGATGAAATTCAATAAAGAAGCATCTCGAGGAGTATTCTTTCATATTACATGGCCCATACATGATGCATCACTATCTAGAAACCCAATTTCCACAACTTCACATAAACGGATGCCACAAATTAGCCCTAGTATAGCGAAAATCTAGCAGCAATGTATGTGACAAAATAAAGAAGAAAAATATCATTTAATGTACTTACATGTATTAAGAGTAAATCCAACCATTAACATTTTGTCAATCAAGAAGCTCCAAGACAAATGAAAAAAAATCCAAACATCAAAATTCATTCCATGCTCCAAAAATTTGTCCTCCAAGAAGGATAGCGAAGTTATCTAAAGAGATACAAATCCAACCAAGTGATCATGCTAAAATGAATTCACATCACTTGTATTTATACACTTCTAATGAGTTTGATTTAGCTAATTGGGCCTACATTAGTCCCTAAAATAAAATAATGTGCTAAATAACTAATTTTTGGTGACAAGCCCACCAAAGTAGCTCATAAACAGACTAATAAGCCTCTCAAGAGGTCGAATGATGAATTATGCATGTCGTTGGGCCTTCTAGGAAGCCTAATGAAGTCCATAAGTACCACAATGCTGAATAGGACTCCCAAAAGTAGTTGACAATGGGTTGGCCCCTTGTTCTCCAAATAATAAACCTGTGGTGATCCCAATGGGTGTGGGGGGCACACAAGTAACCCCATGTTTCTCCAAGTAGATCGAAGATATCTTTAGACCATTTGTAAGGGCTCAGATGATGGTGTAAGTGATGCCACATCAGCATACAAGTCTTGGATGATCTGCCAAGTGCATGGTACAACTGTGGGACCGGCTAGGCATGGTGAACCAGTTGAGTCTTCTTCATCCAATAGGTGAATCTCAAGAAATCTTTGAACATCTTTGGGGATCCATGGAGTGATGTCTACTGTTTTGGAGGCCCATGGCTCTCTAACCACACCCTACATGTGTCAATGTAGCCCTCTGGAGAGTTAGGACCCCGTATAGGGAGAGCAGACCCAAAATAGACACCATCTACAATCCTGCATAAGATCCAATGCGTCTTGTAGCCTTCCAGCGCAACAAGTCATTTAAAGTAATCGAGTTAAAGAGCTTACAAACCATGGACAACAGTTGGGCAATTAATAATGGCATGCCCTTCCATAGTGGGATTTGGCATGTGCTCATGTCTGCTAGATCCGAAGGGGCATAACCAGGTACCCTGTTAGGTGGTCTCTACCTTTAGAGGGTATAGTATCTCTGTGAAAATTTCAGTCCTGAAATTCTACTGCAGTTATAGATTTATTTCTCCTACTTATTTCCACAATAAGTTATTTACAAAAACGCTTGCAATAGATATCGAAATAAACACTACTACAATTATCACTCAAGTACATATAGAGAAAAGTACAGTAAAATGCAAGCATAAGAATCAATCACAATGACACAGTTATTTTGGGACAACCATCCCTGGAAAAATCCAATGTGCGAAAACCGGTGCAGCAGATGAGGGTTTATATATTAATCTTCAGCAGCAAATTCTTTACAAGGAAAGACTAGTAGAATAATTGAGAAACTTCTTAAGAAAACATCTGAGATAATCTCTCAAACCTCTAGAGAATTTTCAACACCTTAGGGACTCACCGGCCCCTACTGCATCACCCCTGCGTGCTTCTCTACGCAGAGCATGCAAGAGACTATGTCACTACTGCGTGAGCCCTCTATGTCGCCTCTCTGCCCTTCTACGTCCTTCTTCCCTCAAGCCCTGTCACTCTTGATGCCCTCTGCTTCCTCTGCCCTGCAACTCTCCCTCTGAAATCGAATTATATTCCTTCATAATCGACTTCCCTCGGGTTACTGAGTGTGTCCTAGGCTTGTTTTCCAAATGGCCCTCAAATTTTCTCTTATAATATTTTCATTGACAAATCAACAACCCAAATTACAAGTCTAATCGATCGCTAAGATTAAATCTTGACTTGATCTTCGTTCTCTAGAAGATTCACACTCTTTTTTATTAATACCCATTAATTATTTAATTTCACTAAGTTTAGAATTAGGGTCCCCATTAAAATAATTAATTATTTTAATAAAGCATAAACTGAGAGGAATTTCCACAAACGATTTCGGGGTTCTTTAGAATACTGGTGTCCAAGCCTCCTACTTAGATCACTTTCCGATGCTACAAATATCAACACTCCTTCTTAGCAAGGAAAGTGTTCTAGCAATTTGCATGTTGCATATTGCTCTTGTTGACATTTTGTGTATTGGGGTAGCATCGGATGTGCTCTAGCTCCCAAAATTTGTGGAGGGACTAGAGTACACCTGATCTACAAGACCCGGAAAGGGATTTGGGATATTTTATCTGGTTTGGGCGATATTTAACTAATTAATTATTTTGATGTATTTCCTAAGTCTAACCTTAGGAAAATTAAATAATTAAAGGGAATTAAATTAAACATGTGATGAAATTTATTTAAGTCACACGAATCAAGCTTTCTTTTAATCTTAGCCATTGATTCAAGATCTGATCATGGTCGTTGGTATCCCAACGAGAAAAGTATAAAGGAAAGGCTTGGGGTCATTTGTAAAGACACACAGAGGCAAAGCACTGAAGCTAAGCTGGAATTCTAGGGCGTGGTTTGCTAAGAATTTCCAAAAGTGTTTCAGCTGCAGAGAGGGGAGTTTAGGCCAAGGGGATGGTATGATCTGAGTGCCTAGAATCAGCAAGAGGCAGAGAGCAGCTTTTAGAGGCAGGGCAGAGAAGCAGAAACAACAGTAGCAAAGAGGGCAGCAGTGCGCAGTGCAGGGGAACCTACCGCTATGCAGGTGCTACGCAGTCTCTCTCGGGGCAGTATTGGGCAGCAGGAGACCCTCAGGGGTTACGCAGAGTCCCTCAAGGGCAACATAGGGTCTGCGTCACCCATTCTGCGTTACGCAGCTTTCTCCAAGCCAACGCAGAGGGACATAGAGGCTGACCCAAGGGCTTCAGGGGCAGCGCTGGGGTTTCTAGGGCCAAGATCTGGCTGAGTCCTATAAATCCCGTTTGAGGGTGTGGACCAACCAATATTTTGGCTTCAAAAAAGTAGGTTAGTTGCAGATCTATATTTTCTCTGTCAAGTTTTCCAGATCTGGAACCCAAATTTGTTGTATTCAGAAAACTCTTAATAATAAAACCCTCCAGCAGCCAGAAGACCGGTTTTCCCGCATTGGGTTTTTCCGGGAACTATTGTCCAGAAAATCCTTGTGTCACTTTGTCTATGTGTGCATGTACTTTTCTGTTTTAGATCTGAATCGATGAAAGTCTATTATGTGTTTGCCTCAATGTTAATCTGAAGTTTCAGCATTAATAACTTAATTAAGTAGGAGAAGTACAACTAGATCTAATAGTAGATTTCTGCATAAGTAACATTCAGAAATTTTCACATGGTATCAGAGCGATTGCAGATCTAGTAAGGTCACCAGCAGAAGACTGAAGGATCTTGTTGCAGAAAGCAGCATGAAGAGCAGAAGAAGGTCAGATCTGAAGGGACAACGCAGTTTCCGAGGGAGCAGATTCACACAGAGGGCAGGGTGATGCAATCTTATGCTGTCTCCATGCAGGCCCACGTACTTACTGTGCAGAGCCAGTGCTGGGATTGTCTGAAGCCCGCCGGGTGACGCAGATCTGAAGTGCTTGAAGCAGAGCTGCAGAACTTCAGAGGGTGTTGGTGGGGTTAAATTTCTGAAGTTTTCAGCAATTTAGCCTAAGCACTAGTGACAAATGTAGAAATTTCGAAATCTTAATTCTTATGCAGAAATTATTTCTGTTAATCCGGTTAAGCTTCTCCTACTTTTACAAGTTATCAACTAAATAAATTCAAGTTAACATCAAAGCAAAACACATAACATATCTCTACCAATTCAAATCTAGAATAAGCACATGCACACATTGACAAAGTGACATAGATATTTCTGGACAAACTGTCCCTACAAAAACCCAAGGTGGGAAAACCGGTCTCTGGCTGCTGGAGGGCTCTATTATTAAGAATATTTCTGCATACACAATTTTGGGTTCCAGATCTGGAAAACCCTACAAAGAAAACTCTAGATCTACAGCTCCTGGCTGATCTAAGACCAAAAAGACTGACTGATCCACACCCTCAAACGGGATTTACAGAACTCAGCCAGATCTAAGCCTAGAAACCCCAGCGTTGCCCCTAAAAGACACTGTTGCTACTGCTGCTGCCTTTCTCTGCATTGTCCTTGCTGATCTCTTCTCTGCTTCTTGTGTATTCTAGACCCCGAGATCAGATCATCCCCTTGGTCTAAATTCCCCTCTTTGCAACTGAAACACTTCTGAGAATTCTTAGCAACCTCGCCCTAGAATCTCAGCTTAGCTTCAGTGCTCTGCCTCTGTGTGTGTTACAAATGACCCCAAGCCTTTCCTTTATACTTTTCTTGTTGACAAATCAATGGCCAAGATTAAATCTTTAATCAATGGCTAAGACTAAAAGAAAGCTTGATCCGTGTGACTTAAAACAATTTCATCACATGTTTAATTATATTCACTTTAATTATTTTATTTTCCTAATTTTTAACTTAAGAAATACATTAAAATAATTAATTAATTTAATATCTCCTTAAACCAAATGAAATTTCCCAAATCCATTTCTAGGTCTTGTAGATCAGGTGAACTCTAGTCCTTCCTCAAAATTTGGGACCTAGAGCACAACTGATCCTACCCCAAATACACAAAATCTCAACAACAAAGAGTGGGAGGAGATCAGCTTCTCAGAGAATTTCTAGCCAAAGAAACTTGCAGATCGATTAGAGGATCGAATAGAGCTGAATCATTGTTTGATTTGGCAGATTTCCAAGAGGGGAAATCAGTTGTCAGAGGGAGAAGAAGGTGTTTGTTTTTCCAAGGACCTTAGATCTAGATCTCTAGCACGGAGAAGAGGAGCTCCGACAGATTTCTGAGCAGATGGATCCTCATGGACTGCGTGATCAGGATAGATTGGATGGCCTATCCAACTTTATAGTTTGGAAGGCTAAAATCCTGATAGTCCTAGAGGCTGGAGTGTAAAAACTCTGGTAAACTTGAATAAGTATATATTATTATTTATAAAAGATCAGATATGAGATATGATTACAATGGGGAATCACCGAGGCTTTAAATATAGCCTCATGGTGTCCCTTGGTGAAGAGGCATGATCTTTGATCATGCCCCTTCACTTAATAAAACCTAATATAACTATATTTAACTAATAATTAATAAAATATACATAACATTGCCCCTCTCTTAAAGATGCTTTGTCCTGAAAGCATACGTAATAATGGACAATGTTGACAAATGCCTGGGTTCCTTGAGTGGCGAGCTCTTGCTTCCCACATTTTAAAAAGATCGTGGAGCATCTTCTCGAGTTCAATCTTTTGGTGATGTGGATAGTGACAAGATCTAATATTGACAGGGTCGGATCCTGTCTTGACTTCTATTGGATGTTTGATTTTCCTATCGAGAGGCACTTTTATGGGTAGATCTTGGAATACTTTTTCGTGTTTCCGAACTATTCCTTGTTCTTCTGGTGATTTTTCGCGATTCCTTTTTAGATTTAGAGGTAAGTTACCCACAATTATTGTTCGATGCAACTTCTCCTCATCATCAAATGCTTCCTTCTTAACAACCATATCTGCTTCATCACCGAAGGCCTTAACAACTTCTGGCACTGTATGAGTGGCTTCAGATGTGTTTGTCTCTTCACATTTTTCTTTCAATTCTGGTGATGAAACATTTTGCTGTTTATAAGCATCTATATTTTCATGGTCTCTTTCATTTTCAATGACTATGTCTGTAATTGCATCTGTGATAGCAGTCACGTTGAATTATTTATGTGGCTCCTTCACCAACATTGTTTCTTTTTCTGACATTGAATTTTCATTTATATAAACGTTCTCAATAACTTCTATTGCTGCATTACTATCTTCTTGATGATGTGGGGAATCGGTTTTTTCCTGATGCTCTTCTGAGTTCCCTGAATTTGCGGAATTGTTTTGTTGATTTTGTTCCATATTAGGAAATATTGGAGATTGTGTCTGACTTAACTTATCTATCTTATCATTTACCTTATTGAAGAGTTCTGTCATCTTGTTCATTGCTTCGTTATGCTTTTCTGTGGCCTCGTGATGATTTAGCAACATTTGTTTTTAAAAAAAGAAGAAGGAAGAAATATATATAATATATATATATATATATTAATAAAATCAAAAGAGAGAAGGAAAGTTAACATAAAGGGGGAAATAAATTAAAAGAAAAAAGAAAAGTAAAAAGAGAGATATACGTACATGTGAAGACAAAGTAAAATTAAAAAGGAAGAGTAATTGCTCGTGGTTTTGGGCCCATGGTAATTGCCCATGGTATTAAAACTCATTTCCCTTTTTCAAAACAACGTGCCTTTTCAAAACAAAGTGACTTGTGACTTTTCAAGGTTAACAATCTTTTTCCCCATAATTATATATATATATATATATATAATTCAAATAATAAAATAATAATAATTATTATTATTATTATTATTTAAAAAATATATAATAATAATAATGGAAATTATTATTATTATTTCAAAAAAAAATTAATTTAATTAATTAATTAAATATTAATTAATTAGTTAATTTAAAAAAAAAGAGGGAGAAACTGGCAGAAAAATATTCCCCACCTCATACACGTTCAATGTCTTCATCGATGTCAATGGCCGAATTCCAAAAGAAATTGGTGGATCTCGAGAAATAGATCAATAATAATTCCGAAGAATTCGGAAAAAGATTAGTCGATCTTGAAAGTACAGTTGCAGGACACTCCAACGACATCAAAAAGGTTCATGATACGACAAATCGAATGGAAAGACAAATGTGGCTAAATCATCACGAGGCCACAGAAAAGCATAACGAAGCAATGAACAAGATGACAGAACTCTTCAATAAGCTAAATGATAAGAACTCTGGTAAACTTGAATAAGTATATATTATTATTTATAAAAGATCAGATATGAGATATGATTACAATGGGGAATCACTGAGGCTTTAAATATAGCCTCATGGTGTCCCTTGGTGAAGAGGCATGATCTTTGATCATGCCCTTTCACTTAATAAAACCTAATATAACTATATCTAACTAATAATTAATAAAATATACATAACAGAGGCATATCATCTTAGAGACCATGTAGAACAAGTCCTAGCCATGCCGACTAATGCAGATCTCCTGAAGAAGCATAATGAAGCTACGAGACATGCCAAGCGACTGATAATGGATGGAGTTAAGGACCATGTTTTCCCACACATAGCTGAAAATAAAACAGCAAATGAGATGTGGAAGGCCTTAACATCCCTATATGAGGGAAAGTCCGTCCAGAGGAAGATGCTTCTGGAGACTCAGATGCGGTCATTCATGATGACCAAGGGGGAAGACATGGAACATTTTATCTTCAGATTACAGTTGATCAGAGACCAGTTGACTACCACAGGTGCAAAGGTGGAGGATGATGTGATGGTCAGGACTGCTCTCAATGCGGTCACATATGAGTGGGAAACCTTTGTCCAAAGTATCTTGGGCAAAGCGGACCTTCCCGACTGGGACAACTTGTGGGCAATCATGAGTCAAGAAGAACTCCACAGATTCACCAAAAAACAGTACAACACAGTATCGAGTAAGGTGAAGAAGATGTTTCCTTGGCATCAAAGAGGCAACAAGGGAAGAAAAAGCAGTATCTGTCAAAGTCTAAAGATCAAGTGCTTCCAGTGTGGCAAACTAGGACATTTCGCCAGAAAATGTCCTCGGAAGAAAAGGGATAAGGAATCCTCTTCTTCCAAGGCTGTTGTGGCAGATGATGGGTCAAAAGACGATGCAGCCATGAATGCTCATTAAGCACAAAAGTGGGGCGACGTGGATCTTTAGAGCGGCTACAGAATGAGGGCGGGACCCTTGAGCAGCTCATCTCTTGGATCACATCCGAGCTACGGGAGCCTTAAGACAGTAGCGGGACAAGGGGAGCAGTGTGTGCATAGACCACGGATGAAGCAGAGGCAAATCTGAAGGCTGGAAGGAGGCTGACACAGTCACTCAGAGAGTTTCGTTGGGGTTTCAGTGGGCTAGATAGGGCTTGTATTGAGCAGATCTGAAAGGGTGATGCAGCCACACTGAAAGGTGATGTAGTGACTACATATGCACCTATGAGGTTCTTCATCCTCAGCTGAATCAGCCATATTATCTATCTCTAGAGATAGAGGTAGTTCTGCCAAGATTTTCTCTGTTGGGTAAACCACTATTGGTACCCTAGTTTGTATTCAGAAACTACATAATAATAAAACCCTCAAGAACTGTTGCACCTGCTTTCCCGCATTGGGTTTTTTCGGGGACATTTGTCCGAAAAATCTTATGTGTCCTTTGTCGAATATGCTTAATTCTTCAATACTTGATCTGTATATTTGTGTAGGCTACAGTGTGTTTACTTCAATTTTTTCTGAATATTTCTGAAAATAACTTGTTAATTGAAATACACAAGTAGGAGAAGTAAACCAGATTTCTGCAGTAGAATTTATGTTAAGTGAATTCAAAAATTTTCACATGGTGTCAGAGCGATTGCAGATCAAGGAGAGTTGAAGCCATCAGCAAAGTGACGAAGTTTTTGTTGTAGAAAGAAGGTTGTTCCGAGTGACAGAGCAGATCCGGAAGAGGCAGTGTACCAGAGGGGCAGTGCAGGCCCTAGAGAGGTGACACAGAGCTAGCCTAGCTCACGCAGAGCTGACGCAGAGGCTCACGTAGTCCAAGAAGAGTGACGAAGAGCCTATCTAGCTCACGCAGAGTTGATGCAGAGGCTCACGCAAGCCATGGAGTGTGAGGCAGTCCAAGAGAAGGTGACACTGAGCCAGTTGTCGTGACTGGAAGTGCAGTTTGGTTCTTCAGAAGTTGCTGGTGGGGCATTGTTTCTGTCGGTGAGGGACAGTGTCTAGAAGGTTTGACAAAGTAAGGGGAAGCAGTTCCTCAGCAGACTTTCTAGCCAAGAACTTTGAGATCTGATCAGCGTAGCGATTGGAGAGAGTTGATTCAACAGAATTGGTGGAGGATTTCCGAGAGGGAAATCACTTGTCAAAGGGAGTGTTTTCTCTAGAGGGTTTCTAGCGCCAAGAAACCCAGATCCGAGTCTTTTGCTGAGGGTAGCAGCAGAAGAGGAGAGAAGAGTATCTATTTCAACAGATTTTTAGCAGAGATGCCCTCTGATGGATTGAGGGATCAGGACGGGTTAGATGGAGCATCTAACTTCATCATCTAGAAGGCCAGAATCCTGTGAGTCCTTCATGAATATCGCATCAAAGATCATGTCGAGAAGGTTGTAGCTATTCCTGTTGACATTGATCCATTGAAGAGGTATGAGGAAAATCAAGCTAGAGCGAAGCACTTGATTATGGACGGGGTGAAGGATCATGTGGTCCCACACATTGTCGAGAAGAATACGACAAATAAGATGTGGACGACATTGACCACATTGTATCAAGGTACTTTTGTCGAGAGGAAGATGCTTCTGGAGAGTCAGCTGCGACTATTTCAGATGCATAAGGGCGAGGAAAACGACCCCTTCCTTATTAGATTGAAGGCAATTCGAGATCAGCTGGTTGCTATGGGAGCCATTCCTAATGAGGTTCTTATGGTAAGGACTGCCCTTACTGCAGTTGTGAAAATTTCTAAATCCAAATAACAAAAACACTACTGCAGTAGTCTGATTTACTTCTCATACTTGTTTGATTTAATTAACAAGATATTTTTCTGAATTATTCAATAAAACATCAAAGTAAATACTAATGCAGCCTACACATACATACAAATCAAGCACTGAAGAATAAATCCCACATCACAAAGGACACAATATTTTTTGGACAAATGTCCCTGAACAAACCCAATGCAGGAAAACTGGCACAGCAGCTCTTAGAGGGTTTTATTATTATGCAAAATTCTGAATACATTCAAGGGCACCAGACATGGTTTGCCCAAACAGAGAAAATCACAGCAGATGTACCTCTATCTCTCGGAGACAGAAAATATGGTTGATTCGGCTGAGGATGAAGAACCCCACAGGTGTCTAAGCAGTCACTACGTCACCCTTCAGTGTGGTTGCTTCACACCTTCTGGATACGCTGAAAACGAGTCCTTTCTGGCCCACGGAACCCCAACGTTGCCTCTCCCAGTACTATGTCAACCCTGCGTCAGCCTCTACGCAGCTCTGGCTAGGCCTGCATCACCCTTGCTGAGCCTACACTGCCTTTGCATTACTTTGGCTGGACCTGAGTCACCCTTGTTGGCTCTCTGCGCTGCTCTAGTACACATATGCCTCTCTGCCAATGTATCCTCGACCTTAGATCTAAAATCCCACCGTCGATCTGACCCTCACTACACTGCAAGCTCACTCGAAAATTCTGAAGAAACCGCGCCCCAGAATTTCGACGTAGCTCAAGTGCTGCCACTATGTGTTGTTGATTTTTGTAGCATCCGGAAGTGTTCCAAGTCTCAAACTTTCCAAGGAGGCTTGGACAACAACATTCCAAAGATCCCAGAAACAGTTTGTGAAAATTCCACTTGGTTCATGACCTATTAGATTAATTAATTATTTTAATGAAGACCCTAAGTCTAAAGTTAGAGAAATGAAATAATTAAAGGGTATTAATAAGTCAGAGTGTGAATCTTCTAGAAAACATGGCTCAAGTCAACTTTTTAATCTTATCCATTGATTAATCTTTTAATCTAGGCCGTTGGTTCTCCAACAGGGAGATTATAAAAGAAGGCTTGAGGGTCATTTGAAAGACAAGCCAAGCATACACTCAGTACCTGAAGGAGATCGATTCTGAAGTAAGAGAATTCAATTTCAGTAGGAGAGTTGCAGAGCGAGGAGTTTGCAGAAGCAGAAGGAGGAGGGAGTCATGTTAATTTTGGGCAACTAGGTCCAAACTCCATGTTGTGATGCTCATATGATGATGCCAATATTTTTATTGGATTCCTCTTTCGAAGAGGTGCAAGATTGATCTAAAGATCATCTTGATCAGATGAGCAGAACATGTATTTTGAATTTATTCCACATGTGCAAGGTCAGCCTAATTTATCCCACATGCATAAGAGATGTGTCACACACCCCCACAGATGTCTATATATTGGAGAGACTTGGAATTCATTTTACACACACATTTTTGGAGGCATTCTCTTCTCTCTCGAATGATGCTGCGATTAGGGCTTCTCATGGTGATGCCGTTAGGGCTTCTTGGTGCAACGTCTTGATGGAGCATTTTTTATGAGCAGTCTTGGGGTTATGTGACACATTGAGTTGGCTAACCTTATGGAGACTTTGTTGGTTGAAGCATCTTGTTGACCATCATAACGCCACCATTCTTTATCTCTATTTTTGGCTTGTCTTCCATCGATCTATTGGTATGTTCTATCTGCATCTTACTTTCATGTGATTAAGCTCTAGAAGTTTCAAGTAAATTTGCATCTAGAATAGAACATCTTCAGAAATTCACATGGTATCCGAGCTAGGAGAAGACAAAGCCCAACTTGTTGAGAATCTAGGGCCAATGAGGGATCCGTAAGCTACAGCAAGGTTGTGTGGTAGGTCACAGGCCATACCACCACAACAAGTGATAGTGTGGGCTGATTTAGGGTTGTTTTGTGCCCTAACCTTCAGTGTGGAGAATCCTTCTCAAAACCAGCGTGGGAGAGGTCTGTATTCGAGGCCGAGGAGCTGTAAGTGACAGCGGATGCTTGTTTGGGTTTGTTTTGGAGAAGGTCGCAGCTATAGCAAGCTATTATGCTAGGCCGCAGGCCACAACAAGCAGCGTTAAGGCATGTCAAGAGAGGATAGGAACTTTAGGAGGTAGAGTGACATGAGGGAAGTCTCTCCAAGGTGGACCGAAACCCTGGAAGGGCTTATTTGCTGACTGTGTGAAGGATTAAGGGTTGTGTTGTATGCCCTAACCAGAATTATAGGAACAACAATTGTGGGAGACTACTTGTGCACATGATTAGGGTTGTATCCAAGCTAATTGCCACTGTAATTTCTGTCCCTATATATATGGAACTTTGCTCAAGATTTGTACGAACCCTTGCTGAAGTGGAAGGAAATTTTGGCCAAGTTCATCTCTGAAATTTGTTTGGGTTTAGCCGCAGTTGGAAGAGGCCTTGTAAGGAGCAGATTGGGACAGCGTGGAGGAGGCTTATCTGCATAGAAGAGAGGTCGATTGCTGTAGATACAGTGTACCTCTTCCAAGTCTGTTTCAGGCCTCATCTAAGGACTATCCCAAGCTCGGACTTGCTGGAACTAAGGCCGTAGGAAGAGGAGCTATTTGTGGACCGTTTTGAGGATAAGGAAGGTGGATTGAGTATGTTGTAAGGAAGCCGCAGTGGACTGTGGTAGGCCGCAGGCCTAGCCACTCCAAACAGGCCAGCGTGGAGTCTTTAAAGGTTCCCATATGCCCAGAACATCAGGGCACCTTGTCTTGCCTAGGCCGCAGCTAGAAGGAGGTTGTCCAATGGCTAGTTAGTGGTTGGTGTAGTCAGCAAAATGCCCTAACCAAAACAGGTAATTACAACAGTATATAGACTTCGGGCCTATGGTAAGCATATTTGTGGAGGTATAACAACTCGATCCAGTAATAAACATCTCGGATTAGTCTCATAACTGGAAGCTCCTTCACCTAAAATTTCACTTTCTCGAACCTATGATAAAAGGCTTAATTTACAGACCCCAAACCAGTGAACAAACAATTTTTTCAGGCTCGAATTGCATCCCTTGTTGGAGATTGGAATCTAGGACTTATTGAAGAAGTGTTGGCTGTGGAGAAGTATTTAAAGAACTTGGATTGTAGCAGTATAGTGGATTGTCACCTCTAAAATCTCGAAAAAGTGTCCTCACCTCAGGTTGCAGCTCAGACAATTATCATTAAAGAGGCTTGGATTTTAAGAAGGCTCAGAATTGGACAAGATCAGTGGTGGTATTGCAGTTTCAAAATAGTGTTGTGGAGAGGCTCAAAAGTGCTCGGATCTGTGGTGATACTGATAACTGCAGACCTATAAGATTTAACACGTGTTGAAGGCTCGGACCAGAAAATAGAAGAACAATAAGCTCAATAAGACTATAAGATTTGAGGTCAGTTTGTTCTGCTGTTGGGGACAACCACTTGTAGGGTGACTTGTGTGGGTTATCTTAAGGGCTAAGCATAAAGGAGGAGTGTCTCTCCCAGCTTGAAACCTTAAGGAGGATCGATTTTTATGGTCCTTCCAAGGCCAAGTTTTGCCCAGATTGAAGGATAAGTTTTTGTTTTTCATGCCTTGAAGCAAAGGGTCGAGACCCTGAAAAGATGACAATAAGGTATGTTTTTATCTCTGTGATAGGGTCACAGACCATCAATAGAATTGTGCACCTGCTATGTGGTATTGTCTGATCCAAGAGAGAGGCAGATTCATTGGGGAAGTTTGTCCTTGTATGGTGAATAAGACAAAGTGATTTAAGGACTAATGCATAGTAATGTTGCGGAGGATAAATCACTGTATTAAAGCCCCTGATCAGTAAGCAACTCAATTATTATGTGAAGGCAGACTTGTTGAGTTGATACTTACAGTGCTTTGGAAATCTACTGTCAGAAGGCAGACAAAGAAGAGTTATGTAAAATTGATTCTTACATGGAAAGTTTGTTTGTGTTTGAATGTTGTTTAAGGAAATCTAAGGATAATATCAATGCCTAGTCGATGAGCCTTAGAATAGTGACATATGGCAAAGTATATATGACCTCACTATATATGGCAAAGTCTATATGAACTTGATCTGTGGTATCTTCAGAGGCATATGGAAAAATATATATAACCATGAAGATTGATATCTTCAGTTTTGTATCACAGTGATGAATATGATAGTGATGTGTATGATAATACTATGGCAACACTGTAATCAGTGAAATGACAATGTATGATACTTGTCAAGATGTATGACAGATGTATGACATACGTCTAATAGCATATGGCCCTAGGGGGGGGAGGCATTCCATGAAAGCAGGAAGCCGAATAAATACCAAGGGTATGAGTACAATCGTACAATCTAAGCCTGGATCTTTTGAAGAAGCCGTAAAGCATCAAGTCTAGAAGGATGCTATGCACGAAGAGTACGAGTCCATTATGAAGAATGATGTCTGGGATGTGGTTCCGAGACCGGAGGACAAAGCTGTTGTCACCTCGAAATGGCTCTATAAGATCAAGCATGGATCTGATGGTAGTGCTAAAAATTTCAAGGCAAGATTCATTGCCTGAAGCTTCTGTCAAAAGGAAGGCGTAGACTATGATGACATATTTGCACCTGTGGCCCGATATACCACCATCCGATCTATCATAGCCCTTGTTGCTATGCAAGGATGGAATCTTCATCAAATGGATGTGAAGACCGTCTTTTTGCATGGTTCGATAAAGGAAGAGGTGTATGTGGAGCAACCTCTGGGTTTCGAAGTCCAGGATAGAGACACCCATGTATGCAGGTTGAAGAAAGCCCTCTATGGATTGAAGCAAGCCCCCAGGGCTTAGTACGAGAGGATAGATAGCTACTTGATGAAGCTGGGCTTCACTCGTAGTAATACTGATCCAACCCTTTACTTCAAGGTTGATAGAGAAAAGCCTCTCATTCTGGTTCTCTATGTGGACGATCTCTTCCTGACAGGTGTTGGCCCTCTCATTCATCAGTGTCAGAGGGAGCTCGCTTCTGAGTTCGAGATGAAGGACCTAGGACTGATGCATTACTTCCTAGGCCTGGAGGTTTGGTAGAGACCTAGTGAGATTTTTCTCTCTCAAGGAAAATACATTGTGAAGCTGCTGGAAAGATTTTGAATGGTGGACTATAAGTCCGTGTTGACACCGATGGAGCTCAACTTTAAGAAGTTGAGTGGAAGCACTGTTGGGTCTGTGCTAGCAAATCCTACTGAGTATCGTCAACTTGTAGGGGCCTTGATGTTCTTAGTGAACACCCGTCCAGACGTATGTTGTGCAGTGAACACTTTGAGTCAACACATGGTTGATCCTCATAACATTCACTGGGTTGGTGCCTAGAAACTCTTGAGATATCTCTAGGGCACGATAGACCTTGGGCTGAGATACACTGTCGGGAGTTTAAGACTCTGTGGATACACTGATGCCGATTGGGCTAGCAGTGTGGTGGATCGCAAGAGCACATCTGGATGTTGCTTCACACATGGGTCTGCTTCGAGCAGGAAGCAGAAGTCGATAGCCTTGAGCACTGCTGAGGCCGAATACATCGCAGCATGTATGGCCTGTTGTGAAGCCACTTGGTTGCGAAAGCTCTTCAGTGAGTTGTTCGAGCATGTGCTAGATTCCACTGTTATACTTTGTGATAACCAAAGGGGGATTCGTTTGTCAGAGAATCCCGTGTTCCACAATCAATCCAAGCATATTGATATCTGGTACCATTTTTATCCAGGATATGGTACAGCGAGGCGCCGTAAGGGTCGATCATATAGGAACTAATGAGCAGGTCAGGGATATTCTCACAGAGCCCTTGGGAAAGGTCATGTTCCTAACCTTCTGTGAGAATCTTGGAATCGTTGAATGACCCTATTCGAAGGGTCCTGTTGGACGATGAGCTCTAGGAGCTCCTGGGGGGCTTTGGGGATAGCTTCCTTGAGCTATAAGCAACCACAGGGCTAGGCTTGCCGAACCTTGTTGGTGTGCTTCTGCCCCACCGTTATGATATTGAGATGGTTCACCTCTCTTTGATCTGTGCCCCGTTTGCATCCTACCCATGGAGTCCCGGACTCGAGGGAAGTACCTCTCAATTTGGCCAATGAGGTGGGAAAAGCTAGAGACCAGTAGCAAGACAGATGGACGCATCGGAGATTGTCATATTCTCTATGTCTAGCATGGCACATGTCCAACAACTTGATCTGGGAACAAGTCTAGTGAGGTTTCAGACCTCCAACTGACTTCGGGTCAGTTAAACTAACTTCGGGTTAGTATATGACTCTCTTGAGTCCAAGTGAGGTTTCGGACCTCCAACTAACTTCGGGTCAATTAAACTAACTTCGGGTTAGTATATGACTCTCTTGAGTCCAAGTGAGGTTTTGTACCTCCAACTGACTTCGGGTTGGTATGTGACTCCTTTGAGTCCTATAGAGGTTTCGGACCTCTGAGCTGATTTTGTCAAGTCGGGAGTGATGCCTTTGTGACTCACCTTTTTGTTCTGAAATAAAGAGCTAGCAAAGCAAGTTACAGCAGGATGGCCCATGATGTTTGGATGGCACTAGTGGATGGATTTCTCCCTAGTTGAGAGGGAGTGTTAATTTTGGGAAACTAGGTCCAAACTCCATGTTGTGATGCTCAAATGATGATGCCAATATTTTTATTGGATTCCTCCTTCGGAGAGGTGCAAGATCGATCTAAAGATCATCATGATCGGATGAGCAGAACAAGTATTTTGAATTTATTCCACATGTGCAAGGTTGGCCTAATTTATCCCACATGCATAAGAGATGTGTCACACACCCCCACAGATGTCTATATATTGCAGAGACTTGGAGTTCATTTTACACACACATTTTTGGAGGCATTCTCTTCTCTCTCGAATGATGTTGCGAATAGGGCTTCTCATGGTGATGCAGTTAGGGCTTCTTGGTGCAGCGTCTTGATGGAGCGTTTTTTATGAACAGTCTTGGGGTTGTGTGACACATTGGGTTGGCTGACCTGATGGAGACTTTGCTAGTTGAAGCATCTTGTTGACCATCGCAACGCCACCATTCTTTATCTCTGTTTTTGGCTTGTCTTCCATCGAACTATTGATATGTTCTATCTGCATCTTACTTTCATGTGATTGAGCCCTAGAAGTTTCAAGTAAATTTGCATCTAGCATAGAACATCTTTAAAAATTCACAAGTCAGCAGTGATCGAGATCAGGGATGGAGGGCAGTAGTGGGCCACTGCAGCCAACTTGACGCTGCAACACAGAGAACCCACGCAGTCTCCACGCAGACCTACGCAGTCTAGCACTGGGACTACGCAGTGAATCACGCAGACAGACACAGGAGCCATCACGGGCTGATTATGGTGTCAAAGAATTGTCCAAGGAAGCCGGAAATTCATTCTCAGGTGTTTCAGATTTTATCTACCATTATATTTGCCTGTAAAGATATCATTTGCTGAAGAATTAATATAACCCTCATCTACTTCACCGGGTTTCCCGCATTGGGCTTTTTCGAGGACAATTGTCCAAAAATAACTGTGTACATGTGATTGATTCTTGTGCTTATTTTCCCTACTGTTTATTTCTCTGCATATATATTGTGAATGTTGCAGTAGTATTTATTTCGATATTTTCCAGAAGATTTATGAATATTAACTTATTGAAATAATAAGTAGGAGAGATAAATCTATCAATGCAACTGTATAGTTTTCAATTTGAAAATTTCACATGTGTGTTCTCCAACTGACCCCAAGCCTTCCTTTAACACTTTTCTCGTTGAACATTCAATGGTCGTGATCTAATCTCTAATCGACGACTAAGATTAGAAAAGACTTGATTCACGTCACTTAGAACATTCTCACCCACATGTCTAAATTAATTCACTTTAATTATTTAATTTCCCTAATTTAGACTTAGGGTCTCCATTAAAATAATTAATATTTTGAATAACTTAGGTTCCATGTGGAATTTCTCCAAACGATTAATGGGTCTTGGAGATCTCATGTGTTCTAGCCCCTCCACAAAGTTTCAACAGTAGTCACCGATGATTGGGAGACCTTTGTCCAAAGCATTTTGGGCAAAGCACAACTTTCGAATTGGGAGGACATATGGGCAGCGCTTCATCAAGAAGAGATCAGGAGAATGTCCAAGATGGGCAGCAGTAGCAAAGGAGCCAAGATCAAGGAGGAGGAGGAAGATGTGGCTCTCGCATCTAATGGACAACAACAGCAACAAGGGAAGAAGAAGAAAGACCTTTCTAAGGTTCAGTGCTTTAGATGTGGTGAATTGGGACATTTCGACACTACTTGTCTTTTTAAGAAGAAAGGCAAGGAAGATTCAGATTCTAAGGTTACAACAGCCAAGGGTGATGATAAGAGTGATGACAATGTGGCTATGAGTGCTCATGTGCCTTGAGAGAAGAGGTGGGGCGACATAGAACTGTAAATTGAACTACAAATGGCAGAGGCAGGATCCTTGAGATGCCCAAACTCTTGGACCACAAACGAGCTATGAGAGCCCTTAATGATAGTAGTGTGTAATATTCCTAATTAGCACCGCTAATTGGAATATTTCATTTTTGTATAGTTTTGCCGCCTATAGTTAAATTAATAAATAAAGTGAGAAAGAGGGGGTCAACTCACTTTAATAAAATAAAGTGCTTCCTAGTAGAGGAACGTTGTAACTTAAAGGGGAAAGCCTTGGGGGTCCACACACACATGAGAGAGGCCTCACGTAGGCTCCTAAGGTAACTGCGCAGGTCAAGGAGGAACTCAAGGACGCAGTTAGGGTTTTGAGGGAGCTAGCACTATAAAAGGTGGGGTTTTCACTCCATTTGGTATTATTGATATGTTGATGATATTGAGAGCTAGACTTCTGTCTACTTCAGCACGCCGGTTGTTTAGTCGGTCTGCAGCACTGTTTAGTGCGAACTGAGTGTCTCCGGTCGGAGATCTCGCCCTTGGCCCCGAGGGACTTCGAGTGCCTGCTCGGGCAAGGTATTCCTTCAGTTTCAGCAGTTGATTTGCAGGAGATTTTGGTGGACGTTTGCAGAGGAGCTGGCCTCATAGAGTGACTGCGCAGTCCAGGAGAGAGGACGCAGTTTCAGGAGGGAGGACGCAGTTATTGTTGTGCAGCGCTGTTGTGGGTGATTTTGTGGTGGCTCCAGCGTATTTCAGCCTTTGGGAGATTGTTGATTCAGCCGGAGGGTTTGCAGGAGGATTTGGGGCCCTTTCCCAGCATCTTTCTTGAGCTCCTGCGTTGTTCCTGGGAGAGACAGCGTTTCCATTGAGGAGGGCTTCATTGGTGGATTTTCGGAGGTGGAGCATTTGCTTCACGGTTTCTGGGTTTTGTCCGGAGTGGTGAGTACAGACAGCCTTCCGATTTTCAGCTCATTCCGGAGAGGGGATCAGCCTCTAGTTCCAGTACATTGCAGCAGTAGCTTTCTACGGCAGTTTTCTCCAGCAGCTAGGACGCAGCCTCTATTGTAGCCATTTCCTATTCTGAGAGGGTTCTTCACTTGCCTAGTGCAAGGATAGGTGCACTCATTCTGATTATCTCTTGTACCCATATATGTATTCTCAGATTAATAAAATGGCTTAGCGTTCTGGTATTTTATGTGTACTTGTTCCATTTTCTAGTTCCGGCATTTTGTTCTATATAGCTGCATGTTTGTTTTGCTGTGCATTACTGTCTATTTCCCGTTGGGGATATTACAGTGGTATCAGAGCATAGTTCTGGCTCAGCCTGTGGAGCTGGCAGTCTATGACGCCCGGGGATAAGCCCTACATTGATCAGAGGAGACACAGAGACGTTGAGAGTAGGTGGGAGAACCCCTTCAGAGAGGGGGATTCTGATCAGGAGCCACCTGAGACAGATTCAGAGCAGGAGCAGCCTGCGAGGGACGCAAAGCAGCAGGGCCCTATGGCAGACGAGGAGGGTTCGAGGAGATGGGAGACACTCCTCCAACACATGCAGGAGATGACACAGAGACTCACAGCATTAGAGGTCAGGCAGAGGGAACCCCCCAAGGGTTTTCTGATCGGTGAGGGATCGGGTATGTCCCACCACGTGCGAGTGCATGACGCTATCCCCATTGTGGCATCGCATGCACCCACGCGATCCACTATGCCCACATTCTTGCCAGAGGGCGCAGGGGCAGGAGTACAGAGGGGTGCATAGAGGGATATTCCAGCACCCACGCGATCCACCATGCCTACTTTCCTGGCAGAGGACGCAGGGGTAGCAGCACAGCGAGAGCTGGAGCCAGGTCTGATGGGTGACCTTTTTACAGAGTACCAGGCGTGCGGACCGGCATTCCGAGATTCTATCACATTCAGAGACTTTGTCCAGGTCCAGCATGACATTAGACCCCGTGATCATCACCAAGGGCACAGGCACCACCGTGATGACCACCGCGCAGCTAGCAGATTTCATTTGCCCACGTTTGATGGCTCATCAAACAGTTCGGCAAAGTCTTGGGTGGAGAAGCTGGACATCTATTTCCAGCTTAACCAGATGTCGCAGTCAGAGGCCATTAAGGTGGCAACATTACATCTGGACGGTGAGGCCCAGGACTGGTGGTTCCATGGGATGACGACACTCGGACATTCTGCAGTGACGACATATGCTGAGTTTACCCGGAGGGTGATAGAGCGCTTTGACAGGAGGGATCCGGAGCAGCACTTTGTTGAGCTAACAAAGCTCAAACAAACTGGGAGTGCAGAGACATACATTTCAGACTTCTTGAGGGTTTCGGTGATGGTACCTGATTTATCTGCGGCTCGGATGGTTTACATGTTTGTGGAGGGGTTGTCAGAGCCACTTCGTGGCCTAGTCCGGTCGACCAGACCAGCTACCCTTCAGGATGCCATCAGCAGGACTCGGGACTTACAGGATGTCTTACCAAGGACTCGGACACCTTATCCCCAGAGACAGGCCTTCCAGCCCAAGGGGAAGGACACGAGGGTTCCGCCTCCCAAGGCGAATCCTGGACGAGGGCAGTTTGATGACGAGGCCAGGAGAGAGCTGAGGAGGAAGCGGTTGCGCTTCACTTGCCAGGAGCCATGGGCACCGGGACATAGGTGTGCTGCAGGGAAAGCACATTTCATTGAGGTCTTCTCCAAGAGCAGTGGAGAAGAGGATGAGGGGGATGACGTGGAGGCAGGAGATTGTTATGCAGCGCAGAGTACCTTACCACCTCCACCACCCGCAGCAGGTGGGGCATCATTTGCACCCACTGGGGGAGCTCTAGCCGCATTGCGGGGAGTTCCCAAGTACTTGACGCTGCGCGTACGAGGGATAGTGCGCGGGCAGCGGGTTTCAGTCTTAGTTGATAGTGGGGCCACCCACAACTTTATTGATGCCCAGATGGTTGAGCGGAGAGGCATACAGACATAGGGTTTTGATGGATTTTCCGTCTTGGTCCCAGGAGATCAGACTATGGCATGTGCTCGGTATGTTCCAGAGTTGTCAGTGACGATGGGCACTTACACATTGACAAATCACTTCTTTGTGGTGGATATTCCGGACACCAACCCGATATTGGGTGTTCAGTGGCTCATTACTCTGGGGAAGGTCACGACAGATTGGAAGGCCCTAGAGATGGAGTGGGATGATCCCAAGACGGGGAGGCATGAGAAGATACGGGGACAGCACACATACCCGCCTCAGACGGTGTCGGCACACAGGATGGAGGCGACCTTCCGCAAGGGAGACATAGAGTGGGCGGTAGAGTTGCGAGCTTCAGAGGCAGTGGATACAGGTCAGACAGTGCATCCTGAGCTACAGTCTATTCTCGACAGGTATGCAGTGGTATTCGGGGATATTCCACCAGGGCAGCCACCGGATCGGGTGTTTGAGCATACGATCGAGCTTGAGCAGGGGATACAGGCAGTGATTACCACACCGTATAGGCATCCCAAGGCCTATCGGGACGAGATAGAGCGGGCTATTCAGGAGTTGCTGGCCCTTGGTCATATTCGGCCCAGCACGAGTCCTTTTGCTTCTTCTGTAGTGCTGGTGAAGAAGAAGGATGGCACATTGCGCATGTGCATTGACTACAGGGCTCTGAATAAGAAGACCCTGAAGAACAGGTACCCCATTCCCAGGATCGATGAGCTGATGGATGAGTTGAGAGGAGCACGATTCTTCTCGAAGATTGACTTGAGATCCGGGTACCATCAGATACGCGTGAGGGAACAGGACATTCCCAAGACCGCTTTCAGGTGTCATTATGGGCACTTCGAGTTCCTGGTCATGCCTTTCGGGCTGACCAATGCACCCGCTACCTTTCACTCGTGCATGAACCACATTTTCAGGGGTCATCTGAGGAAGTTTGTGCTGGTCTTCTTCGATGACATACTTATATATAGCAGGACTTGGGAGGAGCATCTCCAGCATATTGAGACAGTTTTGCACATCTTGGAGGAGCAGCAGTTCTATGCCAAGCTCTCCAAGTGTGAGTTCGGCTTGACAGAGATGCTGTATTTGGGGCACATCATAGGAGTGGACGGGGTGAGAGTCCACGAGGAGAAGATCAGGGCCATCAGAGATTGGCCAGAGCCGCGGAATGTGACTGAGCTTCGGGGATTTATTGGCATTTGCACATACTACAGGAAGTTCGTCAAGGGCTTCTCACAGCTTGCTGCACCCCTCACAGATTTGACGAGGAAGGGGGCATTCAGTTGGTCGGACACAACACAGCGAGCTTTTGACAAGCTCAAGGAGGTGATGAGCAGTTGCCCCGTGCTGGCATTGCCAAATTTCACACAGCCTTTTGTCCTCGAGTGTGATGCATCAGGAGAGGGGATTGGTGCAGTTTTGATGCAGGGCGGTCACCCGATAGCTTTTGAGATCCAGAAGCTCCTTCCACATGAGAGGTTGTATCCCATATACGACAAGGAGATGTTGGCCATCATGCATGCATTGGCCAAATACCAGCAGTATCTAGTGGGCAGCAGATTCAGGGTGAGGACAGATCACAATAGCCTGAGGTACTTTCTGGAGTAGAAGCAGTTGCAGGAGAGACAGCAAAAGTGGATCAGTAAGATCCAAGCCTATGACTTTGACATAGAGTATGTCAAAGGCAAGAATAACGTGGTAGCTGATGCCCTTTCTCGTAGACCGGCCACATTATCACTTATGAGCTTGGACGCTGATTGGAGGGCTCAACTGCTGGTAGAGTACTCCAAGGACAGGTTTGCGTGTGAGGTTTTGGATGGGCAGGTAGCAGATGACAGGTACAGGGTGGTCGACGAGATCATCTATTACAGGGACAGGATCTTCTTGACTGAGGGATCTCAGCTCAAGAAGAAGATACTCTAGGCTTCACACGATTCTCCATTGGCGGGCCATCAGGGGTTCACCAAGACTTACAGGGCTATCCGGGAGAGGTTCTCATGGAAGGGCCTCAAGGAGGACGTACTCCAGCATGTCAGGGAGTGCGATGTTTGCCAACGAAACAAGGGAGAGATGAGCCATCCTACAGGGTTGTTGCAGCCTCTTCCCATCCCGGAGGGGAAATGGGAGAGCATATCGATGGACTTCATCACAGGGTTGCCCATGGTGCAGGGCAAGGACTGCATCTTTGTCGTCGTTGACCGACTGACGAAGTATGCCCATTTTTTGGCCATATCCACACATCACACAGCAGCGCAGGTGGCTGAGCTGTTCTTTAGGGAGATTTTCAGATTACATGGTCTACCCAAGACCATTGTCAGCGACAGGGACAGTCGTTTCATGGGCGGATTCTGGCAGGAGCTCTTCCGACTAGTGGGGACCGAGTTGACACCGAGCACTAGTTATCACCCCCAGACGGACGGGCAGACAGAGATAGTTAACAAGTGGCTGGAGGGCTACTTGCGTAACTACGTGAGTGGACAGCAGAGGGCATGGTTGAAGTGGCTGCATCTGGGCGAGTACTGCTACAACACGACGCATCATATGTCTATTGGTATGTCACCTTTCTATGCCTTGTATGGATATCATTCCTTATCTTTTGTGGACATGATGTTTGGTGTTAGTAGGGCTCCGAGAGCCAAGTTATGGATCCAAGAGAGCCAAGATATCCTCCGAGCTCTCAAGGACAACATAGCCACAGCACAGAATCAGCAGAAGTTGTATGCTGATAAGGGTCGGGTGGAGAGGCACTTCGAGGTAGGGGACTTGGTCTACCTACGACTACAGCCATACCGACAGTCTTCGCTCAAGCAGAAGGGGGCGGAGAAGCTTAAGCCCCGCTTTTATGGGCCATACAGGGTGATACGCAGGATCGGGCAGGTTGCATATGAGTTGGAGCTGCCCCAAGGCAGCAAGATTCATAACATCTTTCATGTATCATGCCTGAAAAAGGCGCTGGGCCAACAGGTGACAGTCACAGAGGAGCTACCACCCACGGATCATGAGGGGCATCTGGTGTTGCAACCGGAGGCTATTATTGATACTAGGGAGAGGCAGCTGCGGAGCAGAACGATCAGGGAGTTCTTGGTGAGATGGAAGAACTTGCCGGATGAGGATGCCACTTGGGAGGATGAGAAGATATTGCAACATCCATCACTTCAGTTGCTTGAGGACAAGCAACGTTCTGCCGGGGGAGACTGTAATATTCCTAATTAGCACCGCTAATTGGAATATTTCATTTTTGTATAGTTTTGCCGCCTATAGTTAAATTAATAAATAAAGTGAGAAATAGGGGATCAACTCACTTTAATAAAATAAAGTGCTTCCTAGTAGATGAATGTTGTAACTTAAAGGGGAAAGCCTTGGGGGTCCACACACACATGAGAGAGGCCTCACGTAGGCTCCTAAGGTAACTGCGCAGGTCAAGGAGGATGTCAAGGACGCAGTTAGGGTTTTTGAGGGAGCTAGCACTATAAAAGGTGGGGGTTTCACTCCATTTGGCATTATTGATATGTTGATGATATTGAGAGCTAGACTTCTGTCTACTTCAGCACGCCGGTTGTTTAGTCGGTCTGCAGCACTGTTTAGTGTGAACTGAGTGTCTCCGGTCGGAGATCTCACCCTTGGCCCCGGGGGACTTCGAGTGCCTGCTCGGGCAAGGTATCCCTTCAATTTCAGCAGTTGATTTGCAGGAGATTTTGGTGGACGTTTTGCAGAGGAGCTGGCCTCTTAGAGTGACTGTGCAGTCCAGGAGAGAGGACGCAGTCAGTTTTTGTGCAGCGCTGTTGTGGGTGATTTTGTGGTGGCTTCAGCATATTTCAGCCTTGGGGAGATTGTTGATTCAGCCGGAGGATTTGCAGGAGGATTTAGGGCCCTTTCCTAGCATCTTTCTTGAGCTTTTGCGCTGTTCCTGGGAGAGAGCGTTTTCATTGAGGAGGGCTTCATTGGTGGATTTTCGGAGGTGGAGCATTTGCTTCACGGTTTCTGGGTTTTGTCCGGAGTGGTGAGTACAGCCAGTCTTCCGATTTTCAGCTCATTCCGGTGAGGGGATCAGCCCCTAGTTCCAGTACATTGCAGCAGCAGCTTTCTACGGCAGTTTTCTCCAGCAGCTAGGACGCAGTCTCTATTGTAGCCATTTCCTATTCTGAGAGGGTTCTTCACTTGCCTAGTGCGAGGATAGGTGCACTCATTCTGATTATCTCTTGTACCCATATATGTATTCTCAGATTAATAAAATGGCTTAGCATTCTGGTATTTTATGTGTACTTGTTCCATATTCTAGTTCCGGCATTTTGTTCTATATAGCTGCATGTTTGTTTTGCTGTGTATTACTGTTTATTTCCCGTTGGGGATATTACATAGTGTTGAGATTTTGTGGTGTTCGGGTAGCATCGGATGTGCTCTAGCTCCCAAACTTTGTGGAGGGACTAGAGTACATAAGATCTCCAAGACCTAGAAAGCATTTGAAGAAATTCCAACAAGTTTAAGAGATATTTAATTAATTAATCTTTTTAACTAAGGACCCTAAGTCTAACTTAGAAAAATTAAAAGATTAAAGTTAATCAAATTAAACATGTGATGAGAATGACTTAAGTGATGCGGATCAAGTAGCTTCTAATCTTAGCCGTCGATTAGAGATTAGATCACGGCCGTTGGTTTTCCAATGAGAAAAGTATAAGAAAAAGGCTTGGGGTTAGTTGGAGAACGCACACACTGGTAGAGCACTGAAGCTAAGCTGAGATTTTAGGGTGTGATTTGCTAAGAATTTCAGAATTGTTTCAGCTGCAGCGAGGGGCAGTATTGGCGAGGGGGATGGTCTAGTCCCAGGCCAAGAGTACGACGAGGGCAGAGAAGGAGCAATCCAGAGCAGCGCGCAGCAGCTACGCAGAGCGGCCGAGAGCCCAGCAGGGGCAGCGCAGAGGCAACAGGAGGCTAGGAGGGCTGATGCAGGCCCTTCCTCAGCAGCACAGAGGCTAACGCAGGCCAAGCAGGCTGACGCAGAGGGCTTCAGAGCAGCGCTGGGGTTTCCAGAGGCCAGAAAAGGGTTGAGTTCTGTAAACCCCGTTTAAGGGTGTGAATCAATCATAGCTTTCTGTCTCTGGGATAGACGTATTTCTGCCATTTATATTTCTCTGTCGGGTTAACCAGTTTTGGTGCCCATATTTTTTGTACATATAATCTACATAATAATAAAAACCCTCCAAAATCTAGCAACACTGGTTTTCCCGCATTGGGTTTTTCCGGGGACATTTGTCCAGAAAATCCTTGTGTGTCACTTTGTCATTGAGCAAGTTATTCAATACTTGATCTATATTTGTAGGTTGTTAACTGTATTCACTTCGATATTAATGTTGAATTTTTCAAATTAATAACTTATGTAAGTAGGAGAAGTAAATCAAGATTTAACAATAGGGTTTCTGTTTAGTAAATTCAGAAATTTTCACATGGTATCAGAGCGATTGCAAATCAAATTGGATCTCCAGCAAGACGGCTGAAAAAATCTATGTTCCAAAAAACAACAGAGAAAGCAGCAGCAACAACAGATAAACCGGAGAGGGCAGCACAATAGCAAAAGGACGCAGAGGCAACAAGAGCGACGCAAGGGACGCAGGAGCAGCATGCGCTACACAGAGACTACGCAAATCTAGTCTGCTCACGTAGAGACCAACAAGGGTGACACGGTCCAGAATTTGATTGCTATGCAAAGTGTTGTGAATCGAAAGTTGAGCTGCAGATCTTCAGCAGTATCTGGTAGGGTGAAGATTATGCCGGTGCAAAACTAAGCCTAAGTTAAGTTGACAAAGAGCCGAAGGAGAAAAACTTCTCAGAAGATTTCATAGACAAAGAAATCTAAAGATCGATCGTAGGGTGATCGAAGAGAGCCGATTCGTTGTTTTTGGCAGATTTCCAAGGAGGAAATCCGTTGTCAGAGGGAGCAGAGGGTGCCTTTCTCGCCAAGGACCCTAGATCTGAGTCTCTAGCAAAAAGAGGAGGGTCTGTTCTGACACATTTCTGAGAAGATGGCGCCACACGGACTGCATGATCAGGATAGGTTGGACAACCTATCCAACTTTGTTATCTGGAAGGCCAGAATCCTAGTGGTCCTGGAGGCATATGGCCTGAGGGAGCATGCGGAGAAAGTCTTAGCTACACGAACCGATACTCTTCTCCTGGCGAAGCATAATGAAGCAATGGCACATGCCAAGCGCTTCAGCATGGATGGAGTCAAAGATCATGTGGTACCACACATAGCCGAGAAGACGACGGCTGATGAGATGTGGGAAGCTTTAACCACATTATATCAAGGGAAGTTTGTCCAGAGAAATATGCTTCCGGAGAACTAGCTGAGGTTATTTATGATGGCCAAGGGAGAGGAAATCGATGCCTTCCTATTCAGACTATAGTTGATCCGGAATCAGCTGACTGGCATGGGGGTCAAGGTAGCAGATGATGTCATGGTAAGGACGGCTCTAAATGTTGTCACAGAGGACTGGGAAACATTTGTCCAAAGTCTTTTGGGCAGAGTGGATCTTCCTAACTAGTACAATATGTGGGCTATCCTCCGACAAGAGGTAATTCGTCGAATGACCAAGAGATAGTACAGCACCGGTTCGAGCAAGATAAGGAAGGAAGAAGAGGAAGATGTAGCCTTGGCATCAAAGAAGCAGCAAGGGAAAAAGAAGCGTGATCTGTCAAAGATCAAATGTTTCCAATGCGACGAACTTGGACACTTCGCCAGCAATTGTCCTCAAAACAAGAAGGACAAGGAAGCTTCTAGTTCCAAGGCTGCTGTAGCAGACAATGGCTCCAATGATGACATAGCCAGAAGCATCCATGAACCACGGAAGTGGGACGATATTGATCTGTAGAGCAGCTACAGAGTGGTGGCAGGATCCTTGAGTAGCCCAACTCTTGGATCACATAAGAGCTACGGGAGCCTTAAGACGGTAGCGGGATAAGTGGAGCAGTGGGTGCAGAAAATCACGGATGAAGCAAAGGCAGAGGTTGACACGCTGAAGAGGGATCAATGCAATCCAGATGCAGCAGAAGCATAGAGGGCAGCAGCGTAGAGGCAATGCAGAGGAGATCTGCTTACGTAGTGCAGAGTTGCAGCAACGTACTCGCCTCTGGAGGACAGCGCAGAGCAACAACCTATGGAGCTTCAGTGATGGCTGTTGAGATTTTGTGTATTTGAGGTAGCATCAGTTGTGCTCTAGCTCCCAAATTTTGAAGAAAGACTAGAGTACACTTGATCTACAAGAGCATAAATGGATTTGAGAAATTTCATCTGGTTTAGGAGATATTAAATTAATTAATTATTTTAATGTATTTTCTAAGTTAAAACTTAGGGAACTTAAATAATTAAAGTGAATTTAATTAAACATGTGATGAAATTGTCTTAAGTCACACGGATCAAGCTTTCTTTTAATCTTAGCCATTGATTCAAGATCTGATCATGGTCGTTGGTTTCCCAATGAGAAAAGTATAAAGGAAAGGCTTGGGATCATTTGTAAAGACACACAGAGGCAGAGCACTAAAGCTAAGCTGAGATTCTAGGGCAGGTTTGCTAAGAATTCTTAGAAGTGTGAAATATTCCTAATTAGCACCGCTAATTGGAATATTTGATTTTTGTATAGTTTTGCCGACTATAGTTTATTAATAAATAAAAGTGAGAAAAGGGGGGCTAACTCACTTAAATAAAATAAAGTGTTTCCCTAGTAGGTGCAACGTTATAACTTATGGGGGAGCCTTGGGGGTCCACACCACGTATGAGAGGGGGCTCACGTAGCCTCTAGGAGCTTCTGCGCAGTTTTGAGGAGGAACACGTGGAAGAGGGGAGACCACGTTAGGGTTTGGAGAGAGGCTAGCGTTATAAAAGGAGGGAGAGCCTTCTCATTTGGCATTCTTGTTGTTGATGATATTTGAGCTAGACTTTTGTCTTCTTGAGCATGCTGGCTGTTTAGCTTGTCTGCAGCACTGTTTAGTGCGTTGAGTGTCTCCGGTCGGAGATCTCGCCCTTAGCCCCGGGGGACTTCGAGTGCCTGCTCGAGCAAGGTTTTCCTTCAGTCTTTTACGAGAGATTTGGTTGTTTGTTTTGCAGAGGAGCTGGGCTTCTTTTGGTGACTGCGCAGTCCCTGGGAGAGAGGACGCAGTTCTTGCTGGAGGTGTTCCGGTGCGGGGTTTTCCGCAGGAGTTTCAGTGAGATCCGGTGTGGAGGCTCAGTCTTTACCAGTTGGAGATTTTCCGGGGAGTTTGTGGCTTTGTTTCAGCATCTATCATTTGGCATCTGCGCTGGGCCTGGAGGGACAGCGTAATTCCTTGAGGAGGGTTTCCTTGGTGATTTTCGGTGGTGGTCCATTTTTGTTATGGTTTCTGGGTTTGGTCCGGGTTGGCGAGTACAGGTGATTTGCAGATTTTCAGCCCATTCCGGCAAGGGGATCAGCCCCTAGTTTCAGTTCATTTCCGCAGCAGCAGCAGTTTACGGCAGTTTCCTAGCAGCTGGGACGCAGTTTCTTGTAGCAGCCATTTCCTATCTTTCTGAGAGAGTTCTTCACTTGCCTTGAGCAAGAATAGGTGCTATCATTCTGATTACCCATTGTATTTCATTATATTCTCAGATTAATAAAAATGGCTTAGCATTTCCGGCATTTTATGAGTATTTGCTTCATATTCGATTTCTGGCATTTTCTATATTGTTGTATGCTTGTATTGCTGTCTATTTCCCTTTCGGGATATTACAGTGGTATTAGAGCATAGATCTGGCTCAGCCTGTGGAGCTAGCAATCTATGAGGCCGAGGGATAGACCCCACATCTGTTACAGAGGTAAGAGATACAAAGACATTGAGCGTAGGTTGGAGAACACCTACGGAGAGGGGGACTGTGTTCGAGTGGTGGACACAGATCAGGAGCCGCCTGTGACAGATACAGATCAGGAGCAGCCTATGACAGATACAGAGCAGGAGCAACCTGTGGTGGACACAGATCAGGAGCCGCCTGTGACACATACAGATCAGGAGCAGCCTGTGACAGATACAGAGCAGGAGCAGCCTGTGGTGGACGCAGAGCAGCAGGATCCTATAGCAGACGAGGAGGATGCGAGGAGATATAGGGATACACTCCTCCAAACAATGCAGGTCTGTCGAGACAGATGGTGACGGTGGGACAGAGACTCACTGCGCTGGAGGTTAGGCAGCGGGAAACCCCAAGGGGTTTCCAGATTGGTGAGGGATCGGGCACATCCCACCATATGCCGGAGCGTGAGGCTATCTCCATTATGGCATCGCATGCACCCACGCGATCTACTATGCCCACGTTCCTAGTGGAGGACACAGGGGCAGGAGCACAGCGGGAGCCAGAGCCTGAGCCTGGCCAGATGGACGCCTATATTGTAGAGTACCGGGCATACGGGCCGGAGATCAAAGATCTTATCTCATTCAGAGACTTTGTTCAGCTCCAGCGTGATAGTAGATCCCGTGATCATCACAGAGGGCACAGGCATCATCATGATGACCACCGCGCAGCTAGCAGATTTCATTTGCCCACGTTTGATGGCTCATCAAACAATTCGGCAAAGTCTTGGGTAGAAACGCTGGACATCTATTTCCAGCTTAATCAGATGTCGCAGTCAGAGGCCATTAAGGTGGCAACATTACATTTGGATGGTGAGGCCCAAGACTGGTGGTTTCATGGGATGACGACACTCGGGCATTCTACAGTGACGACATATGTCGAGTTTACCAGGAGGGTGATAGAGCGTTTTGACCGGAGGGATCCGGAGCAGAACTTCGTTGAGCTGACAAAGCTCAAGCAGATTGGGAGTCCAGAGACTTACATTTCGGATTTCTTGAGGGTTTCAGTGATGCTGCCAGATCTATCCGCAGCTCGGATGATCTACCTGTTTGTGGAGGGATTAGCAGAGCCACTTCGTGGCCTAGTCAGGTCGACTAGACCGGCTACACTTTAGGATGCCATCAGCAGGACCCGAGATTTACAGGATGTCTTGCCCAGGACTCGGACACCTTACCCCCAGAGACAGGCTTTCCAGCCTAAGGGGAAGGACACGAGGATTCCGCCTCCCAAGGGGAATCCTGGACGGGTGCAAGTTGACGATGAGGCCAGGAGGGAGCTGAAGAAGAAGCGGTTGTGCTTCACTTGCTAGGATCCATGGGCATCGGGACATAGATGTGCTGCAGGGAAAGCACATTTCATTGAGGTCTTCTCCGAGAGCAGCGGGGAAGAGGATGAGGATGATGATGTGGAGGCAGGAGATAGTTGTGCAGTGCAAGGTACCTTACCACCTCCACCACCACCAGCGAGTGGTGCGTCATTTGCACCTACTGGAGGAGCTCTAGCAGCATTGCGAGGAGTCCCCAAGTACTTGACGCTGCGCGTACGAGGGACAGTGCGTGGCCAGCGAGTCTCAGTCTTGGTCGATAGTGGGGCAACCCACAACTTCATCGATGCGCAGATGGTTGAGCGGAGAGGTATACAGACTGAGAGTTTTGATGGATTTTCAGTTTTGGTCCCAGGAGATCAGACCATGGTGTGTGCTCGATATGTTCCCGAGTTATCAGTGACGATGGGCACCTATACATTGACAGATCATTTTTTTGTGGTCGATATTCCGGACACCAACATGATACTAGGTGTTCAGTGGCTTATTACTCTAGGGAAGGTCACGACAGATTGGAAGGCCCTAGAGATGGAGTGGGATGATCCCAAGACAGGGAGGCATGAGAAGATATGGGGACAACACACATACCCGCCTCAGATTGTTTCGGCACATCGGATGGAGGCAACCTTCCGTAAGGGAGACATAGAGTGGGCAGTAGAGCTGCGGGCTTCGGAGGCAGCGACTACAGGACAAGCAGTGCATCCAGAGGTACAGACCATCCTTGACAAGTATGCCATAGTATTCGGGAATATTCCGCCAGGGCAGCCACCAGATCAGGGGTTTGAGCATACCATTGAGCTGGAGCAGGGTATACAGGCAATGATCACCACACCTTATAGGCATCCCAAGGCCTATCGGGATGAGATTGAGCGAGCTATTCAGGAGTTATTGGCCCTTGGCCACATTCGGCCGAGCACGAGTCCTTTTGCTTCTTCTGTAGTGTTGGTGAAGAAGAAGGGCGACACATTGCGGATGTGCATTGATTACAGGGCTCTGAACAAGAAGACCCTGAAGAACAGGTACCCCATTCCCAGGATCGATGAGTTGATGGACGAGTTGAGAGGAGCACGCTTCTTCTCAAAGATTGATTTGAGATCTGGGTACCATCAGATTCGCGTGAGGGAACAAGACATTCCCAAGACCGCCTTCAGGTTTCACTATGGGCACTTCGAGTTTTTGGTTATGCCTTTTGGGCTGACCAAATCACCAGCCACCTTTCAGTCGTGCATGAACCATATCTTCCGCAGTCATCTGAGGAAGTTTGTATTGGTCTTCTTCGACGACATACTCATATACAGCAGGACTTGGGAGGAGCATCTCCAACATATTGAGACAGTGTTGCGCATCTTGGAGGAGCAGCAATTCTATGCTAAGCTCTCCAAATGTGAGTTTGGATTGACGGAGATGCTGTACTTGGGACATATTATAGGAGTGGACGGGGTGAGAGTCCACGAGGAGAAGATCCGGGCCATCAGAGATTGGCCAGAGCCGAGGAACGTGACTGAGCTTCGAGGATTTATTGGCATTTGCACTTACTACAGGAAGTTTGTCAAGGGTTTCTCACAGCTTGTTGCACCCCTCACAGATTTGACGAGGAAGGGGGCATTCAGTTGGTCGGATACAGCACAGCGAGCCTTTGATAGGCTCAAGGAGGTGATGAGTAGCTGCCCCATGCTTGCATTGCCGGATTTCACGCAGCCATTTGTCTTGGAGTGCGATGCGTCGGGAGAGGGGATTGCCGCAATTTTGATGCAGGGTGGTCATCCTATAGCTTTTGAGAGCCGGAAGCTCCTTCCGCATGAGAGGTTGTATTCCATATACGACAAGGAGATGTTGGCCATTATGCATGCATTGGCCAAATACCGACAGTTTTTAGTGGGCAGCAGATTCAGGGTGAGATCCGATCACAACAGCCTCAGGTACTTTCTAGAGCAGAAGCAGTTGCAAGAGAGGCAGCAGAAGTGGATCAGTAAGATCCAAGCCTATGACTTTGACATTGAGTACGTCAAAGGCAGGAATAACGTGGTAGCAGACGCCCTTTCACGTAGACCGGCCACGTTATCCCTTATGAGTTTGGACACAGATTGGAGGGCTCGGCTGTTGGTGGAGTACTCCAAGGACAAGTTTGCATGTGAGGTGTTGGATGGACAGGTAGCAGATGACAGGTACAGGGTGGTTGATGAGATTATCTACTACAGGGACAGGATCTTCTTGACTGAGGGATCTCAACTTAAGAAGAAGATACTCCATGCATCTCATGATTCTCCATTGACTGGCCATCAGGGGTTTACCAAAACCTACAGGGCCATTAGAGAGAGGTTCTCATGGAAGGGCCTCAAGGAGGACGTACTCCAGCATGTTAGGGAGTGCGACGTTTGTCAGAGGAACAAGGGAGAGATGAGCCATCCCGCAAGGTTGTTGCAGCCTCTTCCCATTCCAGAGGGGAAATGGGAGAGCATATCGATGGACTTCATCACAGGGTTGCCCATGGTGCAGGGCAAAGACTGCATCTTTGTCGTCATTGATCGACTGACAAAGTATGCGCATTTTTTCGCCATATCCGCGCATTACACAGCAGCACAGGTGGCAGAGCTGTTCTTCAGAGAGATTTTCAGGCTGCATGGTCTTCCTAAGACCATTATCAGTGACAGGGACAGCCGCTTCATGGGCGGATTCTGGCAGGAGCTTTTCCGGCTAGTAGGGACAGAGTTGACACCGAGCACTAGTTATCACCCACAGACGGATGGAAAGACGGAGATAGTTAACAAGTGGCTGGAGGACTACTTGCGTAACTATGTCAGTGGGCAGCAGCGAGCATGGCTGAAGTGGCTGCATTTGGGAGAGTATTGCTACAACACAACGCATCACATGTCCATTGGTATGTCACCGTTCTATGCTTTGTATGGATATCATCCTTTGTCTTTTGCGGATGTGATGTTTGGTGTTAGCAGGGCTCCGAGAGCCAAGATTTGGATCCAAGAGAGTCAGGATATCCTCCGAGCTCTCAAGGATAACATGGCCACGGCGCAGAATCAGCAGAAGCTGTATGCTGATAGGGGTCGGGTGGAGAGACAGTTTGAGGTAGGAGATTTGGTCTACCTACGATTACAGCCATTACGACAGTCGACACTAAAGCAGAAGGGGGCCGAGAAGCTCAAGCCTCGCTTTTATGGACCATACGGGGTGATACGCAGGATTGGACAGGTTGCATATGAGTTAGAGCTGCCCCAAGGCAGCAAGATTCATAACATTTTCCACGTATCATGCCTGAAAAAGGCATTGGGACAGCAGGTGACAGTCACGGATGAGCTACCACCCACGGATGATGAGGGGCATCTGGTGTTGCAGCCAGAGGCTATTCTTGATACCAGGGAGAGACAGTTGCGGAGCAGGACGGTCCGAGAATTCTTGGTGAGGTGGAAGAATTTGCCGGATGAGGATGCCACTTGGGAGAATGAGAAGATTTTGCAGCATCCATCACTTCAGTTGCTTGAGGACAAGCAACATTTTGCCGGGGGAGACTGTAATATTCCTAATTAGCACCACTAATTGGAATATTTGATTTTTGTATAGTTTTGCCGACTATAGTTTATTAATAAATAAAAGTGAGAAAAGGGGGGCTAACTCACTTAAATAAAATAAAGTGTTTCCCTAATAGGTGCAACGTTATAACTTATGGGGGAGCCTTGGGGGTCCACACCACGTATGAGAGGGGCTCACGTAGCCTCTAGGAGCTTTTGCGCAGTTTTGAGGAGGAACACGTGGAAGAGGGGAGACCACGTTAGGGTTTGGAGAGAGGTTAGCGTTATAAAAGGAGGGAGAGCCTTCTCATTTGGCATTCTTGTTGTTGATGATATTTGAGCTAGACTTTTGTCTTCTTGAGCACGCTGGCTGTTTAGCTTGTCTGCAGCACTGTTTAGTGCGTTGAGTGTCTCCGGTCGGAGATCTCGCCCTTAGCCCGGGGACTTCGAGTGCTGCTCGGGCAAGGTTTTCCTTCGATCTTTTTACGAGAGATTTGGTTGTTTTTGTTTTGCGGAGGAGGCCGGGCTTCTTTTGGTGGCTAACGCAGGTCCACGGGAGAGAGGACGCGGTTCTTGTTGGAGGTGATCCGGTGCGGGGTTTTTACGGGGAGTTTCAATGAGATCCGGTGTGGAGGCTCGGTCTTTACCGATTGGAGATTTTTGAGGAGTTTGTGGCTCCGTTTCAGCTTATATCTTTTGGCATCTGCACTGAGCCTTCCTGGGCAGCGTAATTCCTTGAGGAGGGTTTTCTTGGTGATTTTCGGAGGCTGTCCATTTTCGATATGGTTTCTAGGTTTGGTCGGGATGTAGTACGAGGTGATTTGCAGTTTTCAGCCCATTAAAACGAGATCGACCCTAGATTAGGTTCATTCATGACGACGGTTACGACGATTTCTAAACGAATGGAACGCGATTTTCTTAGAGCGACCATTTCCTATCTTTCTGAGAGAGTTCTTCACTTGCCTTGAGCAAGAATAGGTGCTATCATTCTGATTATCCATTGTATTTCATTATATTCTCAGATTAATAAAATGGCTTAGCATTTCCGACATTTTATGAGTATTTTCTTCATATTCGATTTCTGGCATTTTCTATATTGTTGTATGCTTGTATTGCTTTCTATTTCCCTTTCGGGATATTACAAAGTGTTTCAGCTGCATAGAGGGGAATTTAGGCCAAGGGAATCATCTGATCCCGAGGTCTAGAATCAGCAAGAGGCAAAGATCAGCTCAGAGAGGCAACGCAGAGAAGCAGGAGGAAGGGCAGCAACTGTGCTCTGCAGGTGTTGCGCAGTCCCTCAAGGACAGCGTGATTTGTTGCAGGAAACCCTAAGGGGTTGCACAGAGACCCTAAGGGGCAGCATAAGGACTGTGTCACCCAGTCTGGGGTAACGTAGCCCTTTCCGGAGCAGCGCTGAGGGTCAGAGGAGCTTCAGAGGCTAACGCAGAGACTTCAGGGGCAGCGTTGGGGTTTCTAGGCCCTAATTTTGGCTGAGTTCTATAAATCTCGTTTGAGGATGTGGATCAGCCATTATTTTGGCCCTAGATCAGCCCATGAGCTGTAGATCTATTATTTATCTGTCGGGTTTTTCAGATCTGGAACCCAAGCTTGTTGTATTCAGAAAATTCTTAATAATAAAACCCTCCAGCAGCCAGAAGACCGGTTTTATCACATTGGGTTTTTCCGGGGACTATTTGTCCAGAAATAACTGTGTCACTTTGTCTATGTCTGCATGAACTTGTTCTAGATCTGGATTTGTGGAGATCTGTTATGTGTTTTGCTTCGATTTTAACTTAAATTTATTCAGTTAATAACTTATCTAAGTAGGAGCATAACCAAATTAACAATAAATAATTTCTGCATAAAGTGTAAATATTCAGAAATTTCCACAATGAGATGCAGCCCAACTGACTTGTCTGTCAAAGATTGGGTGATGGTCCTTCAATTGCTTACTCTCAGCAACTGAGCTGCAATGCAGTAGTTGGCAGCACGATGCAGTAATTTGAGAGGAAACTGCAGTACGGATGTAGCAGTGACGGTGGCAAAGTCATGGGCAACAGTGCAAAGAGCAACAGCAGCGCTGTGATGAAGGGAAGTAGGCCAAGCATCAGCGCAAAGACCAATACAAGAGATCGACGGAGCCTTCGGGGTGAAGTGTTTTGCTAGAGCACATTCCTCGCTAAGAGGTATTGAGATTTTTGAGTGTTGGGGTAGCATCAGATGTGCTCTAGCTCTGAAACTTTGTGGAGGGACTAGAGTACATGAGATCTCCAAGACCCAGAAAGGGATTTGAGAAATTCCATCCTGTTTAAGAGAAAATTAATTAATTAATATTTTTAATTAAGGACCCTAAGTCTAACTTAGGAAGATTAAAAGATTAAAGGTAATTAAATTAAACATGTCATGGAAATGACTTAAGTCACGCGGATCAAGCTTTCTCTTAATCTTAACTATCGATTCCAGATTAGATCACGACCTTTGGTTTCAAGGAAAGGCTTGGGGTCAGTTGGATGACACACACAGTAGTAGAGCACTGAGACTAAGCTGGAATTCTAGGGCGTGGTTTCATAAGAATTTCCAAAAGTGTTTCAGCGGCAGTGAGGGGTAGTATTGGTGAGAGCGATGATCTGAGATTCGATCAAGAGGGTGATCGTAGAGAACTGTTCAATCGTTTTTCGCTGAAGATTTCCAGGAGGGAAATCAGTTGACAGAGGGAGCCGTTACTATAAAGGTTTTTGATCGCCAAGAGACCCAAATCCAACATTTTTGTTTAGTTTTGCAGCAGAAAGAGGGAAAGGAGTATTGTTTCATCAAATTTGAGCTAGATGGCTTCTCATGGGCTGAGGTGTTGTAGAGGGAGCAGCGCAATGCAGAGGCAACAACAGTGTAAAGGCAGCAGCGCAGAGGCTAATGGGACTTCAGCAGCACAAAGAGGCAGTGCTCATGCAGTGCAAAGTTGTAGCAGCGCAGTGGCTTCAGGAGGACAACGTAAAGCAGTAACCAAGGGAGTTTCAGTGATGAGATGCAACCTGACTTGTCTGTCAACGATTAACCAGAAGTCTTTCAGTTGCTACTTCTCAACAACTGAGTTGCAGTGCAGTGCAGCAGTTAGCAGTGGCAGTGCTATGGGCAGCATGATGCAGCAATTTGAGAGGGAGCTGCAGTACAGATGTAGCAGTGTCAGTGGCAGTGACATGGGCAGCAGTACAAAAAGCAGCAGTGCAGTGGATGGAGGGCAGCAGGCCAAGCATCAGCAACGCTGTAAATTTATGTAGATGTTCTATGCTTGATGCAACTTTACTTTTCACTATAGCAATCACATAAATTTACAAGTAAAACGCTGATAGAACATACCAGTGGATCTACAGAAGACAAACCAGAAACAGAAAAATGTGGTAGTGTGTTACAGCAGTCAACAGGTTGCTTCAACCAGCAAAGTCTTCTTGGTCAGCCAACCCAACATGTATCACAATAGCCCTCAAAACAACCACACGGTCAACTCAAAGTCAACCCCAAAAAAGTCAACGTTGTCCAGAAAAGTCAACGCAAGACAGCAGCAAGAAAGTCAATGTAGCTCAATCTTCGGTCAATCTTTTGACCTCGGTTCTTGTGCCAATGTGTATGACCTTCCAAAATCGAAGTCTCCAATTTTCAGCCTCTTTGGACCATGTGTTGACCAAAGTCAATGCTGGTCAAACTTGCGTGGAAACCCTAGCTACAATAAATTCGTCCAAACCCTAGCTGCAGTAAATTCGTCCTTCTTTCCCACGTGTGAACCGAAACTGCTTCCAAGGAGCTTGTACTAAATCAGAAGAGGAGATGATGTGTGAGGATGAGATGACTAAGAAAGTCCTCCAACGTTGACTCTATTTATACCAATCACTGAGGGTGTGTGACACATCTGCTGGGGGTGTAAAACCTTAAGGCCGACCTGCACATATTTGAAATTATTAAAAATAAATTCAATATAAATGTTCTGCTCATCAGATTAAGATCAATTTTAGATCGATCTTACACCTCTCCAAAAGAGGAACCCAATAAGAATATTGGTATCTTCATCTGAGAATCAGAACCTAGAGTTTGGACCTAGTTGTCCAATTTTAACACTCCCTCTCAACTAGGGAGAACTCCACCCACCTGTGAAATCAAACATCGTGTGTCATCCCGCCATAACTTGCTTTGCTAGCCTCTTTATTTTAGAACAGTAGTGGGTCAGTCACAAAGACATCATTCCCCGGCTGACAGATTCAGCCCAGAGGTCCGAAACATCTATCGGACTCACAAGGAGTCTCATACCAACCCGAAGTTGGTTTACATGACCCGAAGTCAGTTGGAGGTCTAAAACCTCACTATACTTGATCCCAGATCAAGTGGTTGGACCGTGCCATCCTAGATATAGAGTATGGCAATCTCTGATGCGTCCATCAGTCTTTGCTACTAATCTCTAGCTTTTCCCACCTCATTGGCCGAATGAGAGGTATTTCCCATGAGCCCTGAAATCAATGGGTAGGATGCATACGGGGCACAGATAATGAGAGGTGAACCAACTCAAACATCATAACGGTAGCGCAAAAGCACCACAAGGTTTGGCAAGCCTAGCCCCATGAGTGCTTATAGCTCCGAGAAGCTATCCCCAAAGCCCCCCAGAGCTCCCAGAGCTCATCATCCAACAGGGCCCACATCATAGGGTCGTTCCACGATACCAAGACTCTCATGGAAGGTTAGGAACTTGACCTTCCCCAGGAGCTTAGTGAGAATATCCGCGACCTGCTCATCAGTTCCTATATGATCGAGCCTTACGGTGCCTCGCTGTACCATAACCCAGATAAAGTGGTACCTAATATCAATATGCTTGGACCGATCGTGGAACACTGGATTCTCGGACAAGCAAATCCCACTCTGGTTATCACAGAGTATCACAATGGTATCTAGCACATGTCCGAATAGCTCACTAAAGAGCTTTCGCAACCAAACTGCTTCACAACAGGCCATAATTGTTGCAATTTATTCGGCCTCTGTGGTGCTCAAATCCACCGACTTCTGCTTCTTGCTCATCCATGAGATCGAAGCAAAATCATGATTGAAGCAGCATCCCGATGTGCTCTTACGATCCACCACACTGCCAGCCCAATCAACATCAGTATATCCAAGGAGTGTCATGCTCCCGGCAGTGTATCTCAGCCCATGGTTTATCATGCCCCAAAGATATCTCAGAAGATTCCTGGCACCAACCCAGTGAAAGTGATGAGGCTCAACCATCTGTTGACTCAATGTGTTCACTGCAAAAACATATATCTAGATGGGTGTTCACTAAGAACATCAGGGCCCCTATGAGTTGACGATACTTAGTAGGATTTGACAATACGGGCCCAGAAACGCTGTCACTCAAATTCTTGAAGTTGAGCTCCATTGGTGTGGACACGGACTTGCAGTCCACCATACCAAATCTTTCCAGAAGCTTCACAAGGTATTTTCCTTGAGAAACGAAAATCTCGCCAAGTCTCTGCCAGACCTCTAGGCCTAGGAAATAGTGCATCAAGCCTAGGTCCTTCATCTCGAACTCAGCAGTGAGCTCCCTCTTGCACTGATGAATGAGAGAGTCAGCACCTGTCAGGAAGACGTCATCCACATACAACACCAGAATGAGAGGCTTCCCTTTGACAACCTTGAAGTAAAGGTTCGGATCAGCATTACTTCGAGTGAAGCCCAGCTTCATCAAGTAGCTATCTATCCTCTCGTGCCAAGCTCTAGGTGTTTGCTTTAGCCCATAGAGGACTTTCTTCAACTTGCAGACATGGGTGTCCCGATCCTGGACTTCGAACCCCAGAGGTTACTCCACATATACCTCTTCCTTTATCGCACCATGCAGAAATGCAGTCTTCACATCCATCTGATGAAGACTCCATCCTTGCGTAGCAGCAAGGGCTATAATAGATCGAATGGTGGTATATCGGGCCACAGGTGCAAATATGTCATCATAATCTATGCCTTCCTTTTGAGAGAAGCCACGGGCAACGAACTTTGCCTTGAACTTTTCAATGCTTCCATCAAATCCATGCTTGATCTTGTAGAGACATTTCGAGGTGACAACTACTTTGTCCTTCGGTCTTGGAACCACATCCCAGACATCATTCTTCATTATGGACTCATACTCTTCGTGCATAGCATCCTTCCAGACTTGATGCTTTCCGACTTCCTCAAAGGATTCAGGCTCAGATTGTACAATAGTACTCATGGCTGCTAGATACCCTTGGTATCTACTCGGCTACTTTCTTTCACGAAATGTCCCCCTTGGGGACGCATGTCCCTCAGCATCCTTGAGAGTGTCCCTGAGCCATCATGGTCTCTTTCCCAGTGAAGGAGGTGGATCAATTGGGTCCATTGGTCCTTCAACATCAGGCATTGTTTCATCCTTTGGTTCCTATTGATTTCCAGGCCTTGCTTCATGATCTTCCTCGGATCTCGAAAGATTGACTACTTTCCTCAGGGAAGTATCTTCGTCAAAGGTGACATCGTGGCATATCTCCACTTCCCTTTGACCAGGCACATAGACTCTATAGGCCTTCGAAGTTTCACTGTAGCCCACAAACATTCCTTTCTTCCCAGAAGCATCCAACTTCCTTCTCTTTTCTTTCGGCACATGAAAGTAAACAGTACATCCAAAAACTCTAAAATGTGAGACGTCAAGTTTCTTACTAGAGAAAACCTCTTCGGGAATTTTGGATTCTAGAGCGGAATGCGAGCATCAGTTTTGTATGTACATAGCAGTGTTCGCAGCTTCTCCCCACAGAAACTTCGGTAGACCTTGGTCGCATAGCATGGGGCATGGGGCACGGGCAGCTTCCACAATGGTCCTGTTCTTTCATTCAGCAACACCATTTTGCTCAGGAGTATAGACAGTTGTGGTCTCCCTCTTAATGCCAGCTTCTCTGCAAAAGTCCTTAAACTCGTTTGTCACATATTCAGTGCATTATCAGTTCTCAAAATCTTGATCTTCTTCCCTGTCATATTTTCCACCAATGCTTTGAAGGTACAGAACCACATGAAAGACTCATCCTTCTTCTTTAAGAAGTATATCCAAGTTTTGCGAGAGAAGTCATCTATGAACGTCATATAATATGAACATCCTCCCAAGGATGTCATGAGCAGCATACTAGATAGATCGGAATGGATCAATTGCAAGACATCAGATGTCTTTGTGACACTTGAGGGTAAAGGTCCCCTTGTATGCTTTCCTTCGGCACAACCCTTACATACACCTTCATGATTATTTGGAAACTCGGGCATCCCTGTCCCCACCTTCCTTGCTTCGGGAAGGGCTTTGTAGTGAAAGTGTCCAAACCTTCGGTGCCATAGTTCAGTCTATCAGACAGTATCACATGTCATAGCTCCCAGTGGACTTCCTCCAACTTGGTAGAGTGTATCAACTCTAAACGCAATCGAGATAGCTTCCTTGAAGCTCTTCTTCCACATGAGAACCTTTCCATCAGTGAATGCCACATTGAACCCTTTGTCTTCCATGGCCGATATAGACACAAGGTTCTTCTTCAAATTTGGCACATAGAGTACATCCTGCAAGTGGAGGACTTGACCTTGAGACAAGTGGAGGGTCACAGTCCCTATCCCTTTTACGGGATATGTGGCATTATCTCCAAGGATAATTTCCAAATTAGTATCCTTCTCAACCATATCAGAGAGTGCTTCCTTGAACCTAGTGATGTGCCTTGAGGCACCACTATCTACCAACCAGACATCCATAGTGTCGGGTGGAGATGCAGCAGAGAGGGCAGATACAAGAATGTATTCATTTCTTTTATCAACAACATGTGATTCCTCATACCTGGAGTTTCTTGACCTTTTGAAAGGTTGATCATTTCCACCGAAGGGAGCCTTCCTCTTTCCCTTGGACCTGGTGTTCCTTTGATTGCCATTCCTCCGATTGTTGTTGTTATCATCACCATCGGGAGAATCCTTCTTGAAAGGACATTCTCTAACATAGTGACCAGGCCTATGACAAGTGAAGCGCTTGCCCTTCTTCCCTTGGGCCCCTGCTTTTCCTTTGTTCTTTGGGCCACCAAAGTTCTTCTTTTTAGAATGAGTAGCGTATGCAGCATTTCCTTCATTTCCATACTCCTTCATTCTTGATTCTTCTTGAACGCATCTTGACAGTACTTCGTCAAAGTCAGGTATCACATTATTATTTAGAATGGTAGTGTTGAGCACATGCCATTCAGATGAGAGCCTCCGAGTGCGGTGAGCACCATCTCTCGATCAGCTATTGTCTCCTGAATAGCCAGAAGATTGTTCCTGATTTCGATCAGCTTCAGAAAGTATGATTGGACAGACTCATCCCTACCTTTCTTCAGATTCTTCAATTGATTCTTGAAAAATAGTACTTGATTCGCATTGTTGGCCTTGAACATGAGAATCAATTTATCATACATCTCTTTGGATGTGCCCAATTCAGAGATGTAGGCCACCAGACTTTTATGAATGGATTCCCTGATCATCAGCTTTGCTTTGATCTCCCCCTTCTTATACTTTATTTTGGCAACAACAGTAGCAGTGGATGGAGGTTCTTGGATTTTACCCTGCACATAGTCCATGACATCTTGGTCTTCCAATTTGAGATCCAATATCATCTTCCAAGCATGGAAGTCATTCTTCCCAGTCAATTTGTCATCCTCCCTTAAGCCATAGTTTGTGGAACCCATTATCCTCTTCAGTGATTGCTACAAATAGGGCTTGTCTTCACCTCAGCTCTGATACCATGTAAATTTATGTAGATGTTCTATGCTTGATGCAACTTTACTTTTCACTACAACAATCACATAAATTTACAAGTAAAATGCTGATAGAACATACCAGTGGATCTACAAAAGACAAACTAGAAACAGAAAAATGTGGTAGTGCGTTACGACGGTCAACAGGATGCTTCAACCAGCAGAGTCTTCTTGGTCAGCCAACCCAGCATATGTCACAACAGCCCTCAAAACAGCGACATGGTCAACTCAAAGTCAACCCCAGAAAAGTCAACGTTGTCCAGAAAAATCAACGCAGGATAACAGCAAGAAAGTCAACGCAGCTCAATCTTCGGTCAACCTTTTGACTTCGGTTCTTGTGCCAATGTGTACGGCCTTCCAAAATCGAAGTCTCCAATTTTCAGCCTCTTTGGACCATGCGTTGACCAAAGTCAATGCTGGTCAAACTTGCGTGGAAACCCTAGCTGTAGTAAATTTGTTCAAACCCTAGCTGCAGTAAATTCGTCCTTCTTTCCCACGTGTGAACCGAAACTGCTTCCAAGGAGCTCGCACTAAATCAGAAGAGGAGATGATGTGTGAGGATGAGATGAGTGAGAAAGTCCTCCAACGTTGACTCTATTTATACCAAGCATTGAGGGTGTGACACATCTGCTGGGGGTGTAAAACCTTAAGGCCGACCTGCACATATTTGAAATTATTAAAAATAAATTCAAAATAAATTTTCTGCTCATCAGATTAAGATCAATTTTAGATCGATCTTACACCGCTCCGAAAGAGGAACCCAATAAGAATATTGGTATCTTCATCTGAGCATCAGAACCTGGAGTTTGGACCTTGTCCAATTTTAACAAGCGCAGAGACCAATGCCAAGATCTTGTGATACATGGTGTGGATGTATTACTAGAGCACACTCCGTGCTAAGAGGGAGTTTTGAGATTTTGAGTATTGGGGTAGCATCGGTTATGCTCTAGCCCTGAAATTTTGTGGAGGGGCTAAGACACACAAGACCTTCAAAACCCAAAAAACGTTTGGAGAATTTCATCTTATGTGTGAGATATTAAAATAATTATTTTTTTTTTAACGAGGACCCTAAGTCTAACTTAGGAAATTAGAAAAATTAAAGTGAATTAATTAAACACATGTGATGAAATGTTCTAAGTGACGCGGATCAAGCAGTCTTTTAATCTCAGCCATCGATAAGAGATTAAATCACGACCATTGATGTCTCAATGAAAAAGTATAAGAGAAAAGCTTGAGGGTCAATTGGAGACATACACACACACAGAGGCAGAGCTAAGAGACTGAGCTGGAATTCTAGGGCGGATTTGCTAAGAATTTCCAGAAGAGTTTCTGTGCAACGAGGGGTAGTATTGGCTAAGGAGATGATCTGATCCCGGAGCCAAGAGTCAGCAAGAGGCAAAGGAGCAGCGGCCAGGGGCAGTGCGGAGGAAGCTGAGGCTACGCAGCAGCTGCGCAGCGCAGAGGGTTTCAGCCACTACGCAGGCCCAGGAGGGTCAGCGTTGCAGCTTCAGGAGGCCACCAAGGTTACGCAAAGGCCATCCAAGGCAACATAAGGACTGCGTCACCTATTCTGGGGTTATGCAATCCCCTTTTGAGCAGCGCTGGGGCACGCAGAGGCTACCAGGGCTGATGCAGGCAGCTTCAAAGGAGCGCTGGGGTTTCTAGAGGCAGAACAGCACTGAGTTCTGTAAATCCCATTTGATGGTGTGAATCAATCCAATCTTCAGTCCCAGAATAGTAGGTATTGCTACAGATCTATTTTTTCCTCTATCGGGTTAACCAGAAAGGTGCCCAAATTTGTTGTACTCAGATTCTACTTAATAATAATAAACACTCATATCTATTGCACCAGTTTTCCTGCATTGGGTTTTTCTGGGGACATTTGTCCGAAAAATCTGTGTGTCACTTTGTTAAATGAGCTTAATATTCAGTAAATGATCTCTATGTGTAGGCTGCTAGTTGTATTTTCTTCAGTATTTTCTAAATATTTTCTGAAAATAACTTGTATAATTAAATCACAAGTAGGATAAGTAAATCAAGATACTACAGTAGGATTTTTGTAGTGTTGTATTCATAAATTTTCACACACACTGGCAGAGCACTGAAGCTAAGCTGAGATTCTAGGGCGTGGTTTGCTAAGAATTTCAAAAGTGTTCTAGCTGCAACGAGGGGCATTATTGGCAAGCGGGATGGTTTGATCCCAAGCCAAGAGTACAACAAGGGCAAAGAATGAGCATTCCAGAGCAACGCAGAGGTAGCAGCTACGCAGTCCAACCGAGAGTCCAGCAGGGGCAACACAGAGGCAGCAGGAGCCAAGTAAGGCTGACGTAGGCCCAGTTAGGGTAGTACAGGGGCAGCGTAACCCCTTCTAGAGTGATGCAGGCCCTTCCTAAGCAGCGCAAAGGCTGACGCAAGCCAGTTAGGATGACGCAGAGGGCTTCAAAGCAACGCTAGGGTTTCCAAAGGCCGGAAAGGGGTTGAGTTCCATAAATCCCGTTTGAGGGTGTGAATCAGTCATATTTTTCTGTCTCCGGGATAGAGGTATTGCTACCGTTTATATTTCTCTATCGGGTTAACCAGTTTCGGAGCCCAGCATTGTTGTACTTAGAATCTGCAGAATCATAAAAACCCTCCAGAATCTAGCAGCACTGGTTTTCCCGTATTGGGTTTTTCCGGGGACATTTGTCCAGAAAATCCTTGTGTGTCACTTTGTCTATGAGCATGTTATTCAATATTTGATCTGTATGTGTACGCTGTTAACTGTGTTTACTTCGATGTTAATTCTGAATATTCAAGTTATAACTTATGTAAGTAGGAGAAGTAAATCAAGATTTAACAGTAGGGTTTCTTAAGTTTAAGAAATTTTCACATAGGGGATAGAAGCACAGACCTAGCCTACTCTTTCCGTCGAATCACCCCACTAATCCATGCCCAAAGGTGTCCATGATAAGAGAACTACAATACTCAATTACCAAATGACAAGGCATACCTTTAGGTTCGAGAGGCCCACCTTCAAACATACGATCATGACAGATGGGTGAGGATCACATGGTTGGCTTAGGTAGCGGAGAAATGGCACAACGAGCTTGACAGATGGGTGAGGACCACATGGTTGGCTTGGGTAGCAGAGAAATGGCACAACGAGCTAGTTGTTGGCTGCAAGGGGCTACTAGCTGCCGGCTGAGGACTATCTTGGAGAAAAGTTTCTCCTAGGGATATCACCCACAAAATGGTGGGTAACAATGCCCTAGAGTTCAACATACAATTATGCAGAAAATGATGATGAATTGTCAGAATGATATAAAAAGGTAGTGTTGGATTGTCTTTTTCTCTTCCAGATGTGGCCCAACCAACACCTGTGGAGAATCATCTTGCAGATTAATAGGATCAGTGTAGGATTCAAAAGAAGTACCTATAAACTTTGCTAAATTCCTTTAAAAGCAAGAATCCTTACAATCTCAGTGAAAGGACTTTAATTTTATTCCGTTCATTTGTCATACTGAATGTCTTAGATCTGGGACTCTGCAACTCAATAGACTATTCATTTCCCTTCAAAACTGGAGTTCCTTTTTTGTTTACTTTTTGTTATTCATTCCTCCCTGCTTCTACATCTGTTTTAGTTATTTTGGGTACAACTGGTTGACATTTTTGTACCTGTTTTGGCTAGCAGTCCATCTCAGTCTGAGGTTGTACTTACATTGTAACTCTGATTCTATAGCATCCACAAAATGTCTATATTGAGCAGATCATAAATCTCCAACCTCCTCTTCTGGTATCTCAGAGAATTAATAACTTATACAACTATAGAGCCTACAGATTACCAATAAGTAACCTAACTAAAAATCTAAATAGAATATTTTCCTTCTAGGGCTTCAAACAGCTGGAAAATACCTTTAAAAAGACTCTATTTGCTTGGGAAACAGCATGTGAGGGATAGCTGGCACAGGATTCATTTTAGTAGCACGGGATCAGTTTCCGAGTTTGGAGGATGCATTTACATGGCAGATCCTACACTGATCTGGGTGTATCCATATCTGTACCATATCTGAAATGCAGATCCACGGATTTAGCATCAACGCCCCGTGGATCCGATAGCACAACCATTTACACTTCATTGCTAGTTGTAAATAAAAATTGAAAACAATGAAAAATAGAAAAGTAGCAGTATTCAGAATAATCTGGAAATTTGTAATGGTACCTCTCAGATAAGATCAAAAAGTTATCAATATTGAACTACAGACAGTGATTAGTATTCAAATAAAATATCTTATCTTCTCTGTTTACTTTTCTAGTCCATCTAAAAAAGCTGAAGCCAACCAAGAAAGGCAGAAAATGCCATAGTAAGTTATAATGTGTCTCCTTTAAAATTGCAAAAACAACTCCAGCATTAAGTGCTTGTCTTCTCTAATTCTCAACCAGTATACAGTGCTGACAACAGCCAAAATAATGATGGTACTTCGATACCTATAATATGTTGAATTACTATTCACAAATTCCTCAGAAAACTAAAAAAAGTACAGAATAGAATGTTTTGATGGAATCATTCACCTCTAGAGCCTCAAGATCCTCAGGATTAGACTTGAGAGTTTCTTCAAAACGCTGAATCTGAGCCTATAGATTAAAGCCCTTCCATTAGTTCAACCAAGACCCTGAAATTCTTGTAATCAAAGAATAAAAGCATCAATAAGAACAAACAAAGCTTGACAAATTTGCATAGATAAAAGTGATTGTGGTACCATAAAAGAAGCAAATAAATTAAGAGAAATCTCCGTTCACAGATTAAAGAAAAAGATAAATTTAAAAATACTGGAATAGCATATAACGTTCGCAAACATTTATCCCATATTACCAAGCAATGTCCATTTCTTGTGTTCCAGCTCAGTTGCTATAAGATGAAAATTAAGAAACAAAAAGTGTTACTACCTGAAATTTGGCATTGTCTTCTGCTGTGAACTCCTTCTGCTCTATTTGCTTCTCTCCGCTTTCACATATCACCCAGCAAATGAACAAATTCACATACTTAAGCAAACCCAAAAGAGATTTTCCCTCTAATGTTCAAAAATTAATATTCACTCTTAATAGACAAAGCAAGTTACACGGAAATAGTTGCAATTCAAAATAAAAGGCAATATTCAAGAACCATTACACATCAACTGACTACTCAAAGTATATGATTATGTGAGTTTCAAAGATACGGAAATAGATAAGATGTAAATGATGAAATTACTCCTTACAGTGACTGTATCATCTAACTATCGAACATCCAAGAATGTTGTCGTCCTCCAGAGAAACGCAATATTGTTTTACCTTATTTTATATCTGGAGAATATATTTTCACTCGAGAAGATGGTAAGAACGCAAAAAAATGGACTTCCCCTTCCACACTTGCCAGATAGCAAGATTTAATATGATAATGCAAATTTTATTCTAAAATTTTACTGTAATGTCCCTTTTTCTGAGAATTGGGAACAGATACTGCCATTCTATAGTGTACAGATTAAAAAGTAATGATGTAATATCTGGATATTAATTTAATTAAAAAGTGATTAAGGAAAAAAAATATTATAAGTCACTTTAATAAAAGAAGAAAAAGACTCATGCTATTCCGATTGTCCACAACTATTAAAGGAGATGAGAGCTCACTCCTTAGGTATGCATATTTGGATTATTGTTTATGTTATTTTGTAATATCCCGTTTTGGGGATATCTCTAAAACACGGCAAACTCCAACCAGAGATGGACTGGGAGGGCATTTACCGGATATTCTGCCTCTGAAAAGAGGACGAGATCCGGAGGCTACCTGGCCCTTTCCAGTATCTGTCTAAGAGTGAAAGATAAACACACCAAGTGGTATAGAACTAGAATGCTCAAGAATATATAAAAATAACAGTGCAGCAGAGATATAATAGCATAGAAAGAAAATATGGCAACTCATCCAGAAACATAGAGAGGAAATGCTAAGCCATTTTATTAATCTGAGAAATATAATGAAGTACAATAAGTGATCAGAGTGATGGCACCTAATCTTGCTCAAGGCAACTGAAGAAATACTCTCAGAATATATAGGAAATGGCTGCTCTCTGACCTGCGTCCTAGCTGCTGGAAAACTGCCATGTAGCTGCTACTGCTGGAAAAAACTGAATATTGGGGGTTGTTCCCCTTGCCGGAATGAGCTGAAAATTTGGAATCCTCCTATACTCACCAACCCCAACAAAACCCAGAAACCATATCAAAAATGGCCAACCCCCGAAAACCTCCAGAAAACACCTCCTTGGGGAATTACGCTGGCCTCCAAGGCTCTACGCAGAGGCTAAATGAGAATGACTGAAACACCGCCTCAAACTCCACCAAAATCCTCCCACAAGCAAAGGCTGATCCTCTGCTCAAAATCTCGGCTCAATCTCTTGCAGAAATCCCGATCCGGAGCACCTCCAAAATGGACTACATCCTCTCTCCCAGTGACTGCTATAATATTCCTAATTTGCGACAGCAAATTGGAATATTCTATTTTGTTTATTTTGCCACCTATAGTTTGTAAGTAAATAAAAAGCGAGTAAAGAGGGTCTAAACTCACTTAAATGAAATAAAACATCCACCTAGTAGCACAATGTTGTGACTTAAGTGGGAGTCAAGGGGGGACCCAACACCACGTGGAGGAAGGGGCCTATGTACACTCTAGAAGTTTCTCCAAGCTTCTGTGCAGATAAGGATGAGAATGTGGATAAGGATGAGGATGTGGAGGAGAGAGAGAGGCTACATTAGGTTTTGGAGGGAAACCAACACTATAAAAGATGGAGGAGCCTCCTCATTTGATTCATGCTTGGATTCTTGGATTATTGATTATTGAGTGAGACATTTGTCTTTCTTTGGCACGCTAGCTGTTTAGCCCGTCTGCTGCACTGTTTAGTGCACCGAGTGTCTCCGTGCGGAGATCTCACCCTTAGCCTCGGGGGACTTCGAGTGCCTGCTCAGGCAAGGTTATTTCTTAGCATCATCCTCCAGGACAGCGTTATTGCTGCAGCAGCGTAATACTGTGTTGTAGGGTGTTGCCGTGGTGACTTTACGACACCACTTCCTTCTCTTGTTTTTCAGAGGGAGAGTCTTTCTTCCTTTTGGAGGATCGAATTGGAGGACTTTGGAGCTCATTTTCAGATCTTGGCATCAGGCCAATATATTCTTCATGGTATACTGCGCAGTTCTTTCCCCAGATCTGCGTTACTGCTGAAGGAGCAGCGTTTCATGGTTTTTGGCATCATTTTGGAAGCTAGATCTCTGTTGGAGGGTGATCCTTGGATTGGCCAACCAATCCAAGTATATTTCTGATCTGATACTGAAGTTTGCTTCAGAAATTCTGAATCATTCTTCAGATCTGCTGCAGTAAAACTCAGATCTGCTCCGGCATTTTCATGTATTGTTGAAATCCCCAAGGGGAAAGTAATAAAAAGCCCTTTGGGCATTTTGTCTCATTATAGATCTCTGTTTTCATGTATTTATCAGTTTCAGATCTGTAATATAATAAATATAAGCTTCAGCCTCCTGGAGAAAACGCTGAAGGGTTTCTGGATCAATCTTTGTCTTGCGGCACCTCTATCTTGAGGGGTTTTCTATATGAAACTGTTGTTTAACCTTGCTGAAAGCCTATGCCTTGTTCTAAAACTCATTCTCTGATTATTTATAGTGTTATACATCATATTCCTTCAGAAAATACGCTGCCCTTGCTTCAGAAAATTTCTGCATATTCAAAGTCTTGGGAAATCAGGGTTTTTCTTGACTAGTCGGGAAGGAGGAACTGTTTAACATAGAAAAACGCCTTTGTTTGAGCTGAAATTCGACATGGAAGTCCCTCTTGACCTATTCTAACATATTCCAGAACCTTGACTCGTCATTTTACGCAGATTTCCTTATTCACTCATTTTAGGGCCAAAATCCTCACTTTTCCCCACCTTTTTGCCCTTAAAAGCTGAGTAAAGGTTTCTGTTGCTATTTATTTTGGTTGATAAACATTCTCAGAGATATTATATGATAGTTGAAGCCCTCATACCCGAGGAATGCGTTTTTTTTGGCATGATCTGCTGAAAATTCCCTATTGGGAATATTACAACTGCGCAGTCTCTATGAAAGCCCAGCTCCGCAACAAACCCAAACAACAAAACCTCTCACAAAATACTGAAGAAATAACCTTGCCCGAGCAGGCACTCAAAGTCCCCCGGGGCTAAGGGCGAGATCTCCGACCGGAGACACTCAATGCACTAAACAGTGCTGCAGACAAGCTAAACAGCCAGCGTGCTCAAGAAGACAAAACGTCTAGCTCAATATCATCAACAACAGAATGAATCAAATGAGAAGGCTCCTCCCTCTTTTATAACACTGGCCTTCCTCCAATCCCAAGGCCATCTCCTCAACGTAGCCTCCATCTCTTGCCACGTGTCCAACCTCTCCTGCGCAGAAGCTTCTAGAGCTAACGTGGGCCTCCTCTCTACGTGGTGCTTGGCCCCCTTGGCTCCCCCCTTAAGTCACAACGTTGTGCTACTAGGAGAGTGTTTTATTTCACTTAAGTGAGTTAGACCCTCTCCACTCACTTTTTATTTATTTATAAACTATAGACGGCAAAACTAAACAAAATCGAATATTCCAATTAGCTGCCGCTAATTAGGAATATTACATATTTAGTTGAGTTCTTGGAGCTTGTTTAGGTGAGAGCCAAACAAGCCCTTGTGAAATTGGGTTAATTTTGGTGGTAAGTGATCCATCCTAGTTGATCTAGTCAAGGGGGCTTCAATATTGAGATCATATACCCTAGCCACTCAAAGAGGAGGGCTCAAATCAGATACACTCACTAGGGCTTAATGTGGAAACCCCGGGAGGTCAATCAAATCGCTCACAGGAGCATAAAGTTTGGTGAAGCAGAATTTAGGAGGCCAAGTTCCATGTTGTTGCATTCATCATTGAGGCTACAACATCAGCTTATCATCCAGCCAAGCATGCCATGCTAAGTTGCACCAAAACGGATACGGGGTTTGAAACGGATACAACAAATTTTCAAAAAACCCGGATACGATACAACAAGGAAACAACACACACACACACACACACACATATATATATATAAGAATTTCATATTACCATTCATATTTTACTACAAACCCTCTAATCCCACAAAATGAGGAAACTCTAAAAAAATTGAATCCCTCAATTGCTAAAACTTTTGAAATTATAGCTTATTTTTCTCGATCCTATTAATAACCCAAACTTACTTCTGTATAATTTGTGACAACAAAGGTCCCACCAATGATGTGTTTCAATGATTTCCTTCTTTTTAATAGTTTCTTTGGTACTATAATATTTTACTTTAGCTTTGATCCTTTATTTAAAATGCACGACTTTTTATTGTTTTTTTTTCCTTTTTAAAATCACCTTGTTCTTATCACTTGATTTTGATAAGTTAACATGATGATCTGATAAGACTTCTCCTTGTAATAATAAACTAATAATAATTCTTTACAACTTTGGTTTAGAACTTGAAAACTATCGTTGGAGACCTTTGATTTTGAATCTTTTCTTCCCTTTTAACTTATCTTTTATACGGTACACCCTTTCGATAATACATATATACTATAATCCATATATTTTCTTGCATAATATAATTTTTATGTATAGTGGTGAACTTTAATCTTGTTGTGATTGTTGACATTAATATGGCTGGTGTCCAACTTAACTAGTATTCTTCCCCATGGTGTACTGACAAGATGTCCCTAGAACTGATATTTACAACAATCCAACTGATTCTTCTTCATGTGAATTTATTTTTTATCCAGTACAACCATTTTTTTGGTTGCCTCTTCCTTGAAAGTGTAATTCACGCCACAACCTGATGAGTGCCCCAACACTTTGTTTGCCAGCTACCTAATACTGCTCATCAAGCCTCACTGCCAATGTTTTCCAGACAACTAGCCACTGCACAAGTTGACCATTGTACAACTTGTTATCACTGATCACTGCCACTGCTCAACTGCACATAAATATATCAGTGTTCACAAGCTCACAAACTGACTATCAACTACATGTCACTGCATTGCACTACTCATGAATGAATAAGCATCAAAATCCCATATGCAGACTACCACCTCACTGGACCACTGCATTTACGGGGCACCAAAGAGTAATAATAGCTCAAACCAAAGTGCCTCAAGTCATCCCTATGATGTTATGAATAAAATGATATAAATAATTTAACCAATAAATAATGATTATTTAATTAGTAATTAGGTTGAAGAGGCATGTCTAAATGAGACATGACCCTTCGTGAAGAGGAACCTGCCTAGGTACATAAGCACGCTTCATTTGTAATATCAATCATTCATTCATTCATTCATTTATCATACATTATAATATATAATATTTGTATCCTCAATGGATATTTTCATATTCCAAGTCTTTTGGAGTATTTAACGAGAAGTACGAACTTTGTTCACTTCATTTGGTATCAGAGCAGTTCGAACCTACGAGTACAAGTTCCCGAAAATGGTTACAGTACGGAAAACGTGACCCCCACGCGATATATATATATATACATACTAGGACATTTAAAAAAATGTTATGTGCAATCATAAAGCATACATGATATATTATAATTTATTAAGATATGATATGTCAATGCATAAACTACAAGTCTCTAAATTTACATCACATTTACTCATGAATGATCACATAACATCCAAAATCAACCTTTATTATATATATGATGTCGCAAGTACAATAAAGACTATGAAGATCGCAAGTACTATAAAGACTAAAGACTAATCCTCATCATCATAATCCTCGTCAAAAAATAGGAGCAAAAGCATGCTCAACGATGGATGGTGGAGTTGAAGAAGATGATTGGCCAATTCTACTTCTAGGTCGCCCTGATCCTCAATATTCGAAGCAGAGAAAAGAGAGCTCCAAATCGGGCATTTCGAGACATTTTTTCAGATGATTTTGTACCAAAAATGCTAAAATTGGACAACTAGGTCCAAACTCCACGTTGTGTCGCTCGATGACGATCCCAATATTTTTATTGGATTCCTCTTTCGGAGAGGTGTAAGATTGATCTAAAGATCATCTCGATCGAATGAGCAGAACATGTACTTTGAATTTATTCCACTTATGTGCTAGGTCGACCCGGAATAAAATATAGACTTAAATGTCTTAAAGGACGTGTCACACACCCACAAAGATTCCTATATATTGGAGAGACTTAGAGTTCATTTGACACACATTGTGGTAGAGGAATTCTCTCTCGGGATAGCGTTGGGCCGTGATATATATATGGATTCGTTTCTTTGTCCGGGTTATATGTGTGACACGCTTGACTGAATGACCTATTGGAGACTTTGTCTGGTTGAAGCATCCCTGTCGATCGTCGTAACGCCACCATTTCCTATCTCGTTTTTGGCTTGTCTTCTATCGATCCTTTAGTATGTTCTATCTTCTTCGATATTGTGCCCCTAATACGAAATGGCATAGAACATCTTCGAAATTAACATGGAATCGAGCGTGGGTTGAAGACAATGCCCTAGTTAGCGTGGAAGAAGGCTTGAATCGAGCGTGAGCAAGTCCAGTTTCTAATTAGCATGGAAGGAGCCGTGAGTTACAAGACATATGGTTGAGGCATGAAGGCCGAACAAAAAGTTCCCGGAGGTCGTTAGGAAGCGTGTAAATCGTGAGGGCGGCATCAAAAGAACAACATCGAAGGGTTTATAGGGCTGTCCCAAGTACGTTCGGAAGGTCGGAAATAGCCCGAACATCAATACATAAGACAGCGATCCCCAAAGAAAGGCCCGCTCTAAACCTCGGAACAAGACGTAGTGGCCACCAACAAATCGACTCGACTTTGTCACCGCATGTACATTTGAAATCGGAAAGATTGGTTTATCCGCCCATCTAATCAAGAAACGGAAGATCGGGGTTTGCGAAGAGTCGAAATGGCAAATGCGACTATGGAGCGCAGTTGACGTGCATGAATGGTATCGTGATTGACCATCGATTTGTTGACGACGTGTATCAATGGATACGACTCATAGGCGATGACCCTATGTTGTTGGATGCGATGTTAATTCTCGATCAACCAACATTGAAAGCCGAGTGCGATTGACTCAAATATATGTTGAGCGATGGGCGTGACCTTTTTCGAGCTATCGGTAATTTGTGGAATTAACACATACGGCGATTGTTTTAAAAGCCATGTCAAATGCCACTTTTAGTTCGTCGTGTCGGTTTTGTATATTGAGCGAGTGCCAATATACGTGTGATGACAAAAAGGCAAAGAACGATATATTGAGCGGACGTGCGCGCATAATATTACGGTGCTCGTGTGATTTAGAGCGGAACATATGCGCCCTGTAGCAAGTTGCAAGTCAAATCGCGGCGAGATATTGATGCTGTGTGTGGCTGTGCGTGGTGAGTTCGGTAAAGAGTGTTGACGGATCATTGGATTAGAAACAAAGTTATGAATTGGAGCGCTCACGATTGACCTATGCGGTAGCACAATTGGGTTCGAGTTTGCTCGGTGAGCGAAGTTTATGATGCTTGGTCTCATCACGGACATCTCACGACGTATCGGGACCCTCCACGCGGACTTCACTGCGCCTCCGCCATCGATTGAAGGATCGAAGCGAATGAAAATAGCGGCGTTAGTGTCCTGCGGGCTCGAACAAGGAATTTTTTTTCACGTAAGAAAAAAAAACAATAATATATGGAAGAGATTGATGAGGCTCGGACGAAAGCGGGTCTTGCTTAAATCACTTATATTGCTTGATGGGGAGATGGCTTGATGAATGAGGCGACGCCATCTCGCGAGAAAACTCTAAATCTCGGCGAATGAAGAGCATGAATCCACCGACAATCGGAAAACGTGGAGAGGCACCGGTCGTCAAATGAATTTACATCTAGTGCTCTGCGGTATGGATCTCAAGCCATTAGCACTGCTTTTTGGAGAAGCCCTTTGCTCGTGGGTCGGTGATATTTATGATCGATTGGTCATCCTTTGTTGTGTGAGTCGATGCTGTGTCTCCCTCACCGATCAATCCGCGTCGCTTAAGATCGAGCGTGGAGCAAAATTGCTCATTCTGTTTGTGGAACGGCTTGTGTGCCCACCGAGATCCGTGGTGCTCTGTGACAGCTTTGTTGGTGGAAGAGTGGTGGTGCCTAGGTCGTTTGGATCTGCGGTGAGCAACAAAACCGTGAGCAACGTTTTGGAAAGCGATTGCTGCTGTAGGTGTTTTTTTGTGCGGTTGCATAACCCTGTGGTGGATCCGCCACAATGTTGCATGGCGTGAAGCGACCCGGTGCTAAAGTCATAGCGTAGTTTGGATGTATGTGAGGACGGCAATGGTGTGGACGATGCTGGAATAGTGCCACATTACGATGAACAGCTGAAATACGCCCGTGGATCATATTTAAAATCAACAACTCAAGGCAAGCGTGCTCTGTGAAATAATCACGTGAAGAAGTCCGAAAGAAACGATCGTCGAGTGGGATCACTATGATACCCTATTTAAAAATCGTGAATATGCAAACTGGTGAGCGACTAAGGCAGAAGTATTGGAACAAACGAGCACTCTTTGCAGGGTATAGGAGGAAGAGAACCTCACTCGGTACATCAAGGACAAGAGTCCAAGAGATGTAACTAAAGTTCATATTCAAACAAGCCGTGATGAATGTGATAGTTCTAAATCCGTGATTCTATGTCACTGTCATTATGACAATGACATAGACAGACACCCATGTTTGAAGTTGGAAATTTTAAGGGTTGATTGCAGAAGTCCTTGGGGAAATTCTATGTAGTGGTCAAATTGTTGACGAAATGGGCATAGATGTAAGTCATTGAGCCAGGCAAATTTTGACAACCCTAGGAGCGATCTCTTGAAATAACCCGAGAAATGGGAAGATCCGGAAGCAAATCAAGGTGCAATGCCTCAAGTGCGGGGATAAACCAAGGTAGATTGGATCCCTAGTTTTGTAAGCTACGGTCTTAGAAGAGTCGTTTGAAGAAGCTACTCATAGAATAACAGGGAAGTGGGCTGAAGGACTTCTAACACAAGCTGAGGCTTGTTGATATGTTCCACACGTATGACGGTGACATAGATAGACACCTATGTAGCGACAAACATGTGGCTCGTATCGGTCTTACATTGGAGCGTTATGGTAAACTTAAAATGTGAGCTCGAGAAGTTTATGCGGCTTTTGATCACATGGTTGGAATCTTGAATCATGATCAACATAGTCTGATTGGATGGCTTTGATTGTGGGAGATCAAGTCCCAATTTCAAGTTGGTATACGGGATGCCCTTATTTAAAATAGATGTCTTCTCTCGAGAGAAGCCGACATTAAGAGGGAGATATATCCGTATATGCTCCCGAGTGGATACCTTTGTTCAACGAAAGAAGATCCTCATGGCTCGGGGACATATGGCTTGAGAGGGGGAAATTCCGAAGGAAAACCAAGAAGCCATATAAATAACGAGGGTATCTAGCGATCTGTAATATCCCCAAAGGGAAATAACCGAGTAATAAAAAGTAAAAATTGCCGGACGGATATAGAAAATACAATGCTTGAACGGATCACTGAACAATTGCACATAGGGATTCCGGAAAAGCCGAGCCATTTTATTAATCCGAAAGTACATAGAGAGGAGTACAAGAAAAATGCGGAGTAAGTGCACCTATCCTTGCCCTGGGCAAGTGGAGACCCTCTCGAGACAGTAATAATGGTTGCAACAAGGACAACGTCTAGGCCTGCTCAAGATCGAAGCCGGAGCTGCTGGCTCGGTGCTATGAGCCGAAGACCGGGAAAACAGTCGATCTCAAACTCCAAACCCTCACCAATGGAAAACGCTGTCTCCGCTAGTGACAACGCGAGAAAGCAGGATGAAGCACCGATCACCCAAACCTCCGGACAGATGGATCGGCTATCGAATGCTAGGAAACGCCGTTGAGCCCATCTCACACGAGCCCGCTCCTCGGATCGGGCGTCCTACCGGGTGGATCCGCCTCCCGAATGCTCGGATCTGCTGGATCCGAAAGCCTCAAACCAGATCTGCGTCCTATCCCTCCCCGACTGCGTCCTCCTTGGCCGGATCCGCTACTAACCTTTCGGATCTATGCTTGGATCCGACAATATCTCTTCGAGATACGCAACCTCAAGGGCCGGATCCGATGTTATCTCTTCGGATCTAGGCTAGATCTACCAATACCTCCCTCGGATCCGCAATCTCCCCAAAGTGGATCTAGTGCTATACCTTCGGATCCGCATCATACAAAACTAGATCCGCAAATATCCGCTCGGATCTACCCTCTCCCCGAGCTGAATCTATCAGTGTGCCTTCGGATCTGCGTCCTCCTCTTCGGGAGCGGACGGCGTCCTCACTCCAAAGGCGATCTGCGTCCTTCCTCCTCTCGGACGGCGTTTTTCCCCTGCTCGGATACGGAGTGCGTCCTCCCACGGGAACGGCGTCCTCACTCTCCTAGGGCTGATCAGCGTTCTCTCTCCTGCAGAAAGCAGCGTTCTTCCTCCTGCTGACTCGCGCGACCCACAAGAGGGCTTCTTCCTCTCCGGATCCGCACCGAGAAGCTGCCGCTACCTTGCTACCGAGACCCGAAAGGTGTACTCGAAACGGAACCTTACTAGGGCGGGCACTCGAAGTCCCCCGAAGCTAAGGGGTGAAACCCGAAATAACCTTACCGGGAGCGAGCACTCGAAGTCCCCCAGAGGCTAAGGGTGAGATCTCCGGCCGGAGACACTCGGTTGCACTAAGCGAGTCTTTGCGCGGACCGACTAAACAACCAGCGTGCTAAAGCGGACGAAGTCTAGCTCTCAATAATAATATCAAATCATGAATGATCCAAATGAGGTGAGAACCTCTCCTTTTATAATGCCAAACTCCCTCCAAAACTTAACTGCGTCCTTACTCTCCTTTTACCTCGCGAGTTTACCTTGGGTCGACCTGATGCCTCCCCCATCATACTCATGTGGACCCCCCAAGGCCCCCCTTTCTAAGTTACAACGTCAATCTACTAGGAAAAGAACACTTTATTTATAAAGTGAGGTGACTAAAGTGAGGTGACCCCTCTTATTTCTCACTTTATTTATTTTTTCTAACTAAAGCGGCAAAATAAAGCAAAAAATGAAATATTCCAATTAGCAAGGCTAATTGGGAATACAAACGAGCCATGAGCACTTTTGTACAATCGACCTTGGATCCTTTGAGGAAGTCGTAAAGCATCAAGTCCGAAAGGATGCTATGCACGAACAGTATGAGTCCATTACGAAGAATGATGTACGGGATGTGTTTCCAAGACCATAGGACAAAGCGATTGTCACCTCGAAATGGCTCTACAAGATCAAGCATGGATCTAATGGAAGTGTTTGAAAAGTTCAAGGCAAGATTCGTTGCACTGTGAGGAAGGTATAGACTATGATGACATATTTGCACTCGTGGCCCGATATACCACCATTCGATCTATTATAGCCCTTGGCGATATGCAAGGATGGAGTCTTCATCAAATGATGTGAAGACCGCATTTTTTCGCATGGTGTGATAAAGGAAGACATATATGTGGAGCAACCTCCGGGGTTGGAAGTCCAGGGATCGGGACACCCATGTCCGCAGGTTGAAGAAAGCCCTCTATGGGGCTCGAAACAAGCACCCCGAGCTTGGTACGAGAGGATAGATAGCCACTCGATGAAGCCGGGCTTCACTCGTAGTATTGCTGATCCGAACCTTCACTACAAGGTTAATAGAAAGAAGCCTCTCACTCCGGTGTCTGTATGTGGATGACCTCTTCCCGACGAGTCCTGACCCTCTCATTCATCGGTATAAGAGGGAGCTTGTCTGCTGAGTTCGAGATGAAGAACCTAGGACCGATGCCTAGGCACTGGAGGTCCTGCGAGACTCGGAGAGATTTTCCTTTCTCAAGGAAAATACATTATGAAGCTTCGATATGGTGGACTGTAAGTCCGTGTCGACTCGATGGAACTCAACTTCAAGAAGTTGAGTAAGCGCGTCTACTGGGCCCCGATGTTCTTAGGGAACATCCGTCCGGACATATGTTGTGCGAAAGACCTTTGAGTCAACACATGGTTGATCATAACATTCACTCGGGTTGGTGCCTAGAAACTCTTGAGATATCTACGAGGCACGATGGACCATGGGTCGAGATACACTGTAGGGAGTGTGACACTCCATGGATATAGCGATGTCGATTGGGTGGCAGAGTGTGGTGGATCGCAAGAGCACATTTGAATGCTACTTCACATGTAGATCTACTTCGGGGCAGAAAGTCGATGTCGGTAGCCTTGAGCACCGCCGAGGCCGAATACATTGTAACATGTATGGCCCTGTTGTGAAGTCACTTGGTTGCGAAAGCTCTTTAGTGAGTTGTTCGAGCATGTGCTAGATGCCACCGTTATCCTTTGTGATAACTAGAGGGGATTCGCTTGTCATAGAATCTCGTGTTCCACTAACGATCCAAGCATGTTGATGGGACTGGTACCACTATCGCGGATATGGTACGGCGAGGCGCCGTAAGGCTCGATCATATAGGGAATTGATGAGAAGGTCACGGATATTCTCACTATGCCCTTGGGGAAGGTCATGTTCCTAACCTTCAGTGAGAATCTTGGTATCGTGGAACGACCCTATGATATGGGTCCTGTTGGACGATGAGCTCCGGGAGCTGCGGGGGCTTTGGGGAGAGCTTCTCGGAGCTATGGGCAACCACAAGGCTAGGCTTGCCAAACCTTGTTGGTGTGCTTGGACCCCACCGTTGTGATTTTGAGTTGGTTCTCCTCTCATTATCCGTGCCCCCGTATGCATCCTACCCATTGAGTTCGGGACTCATGGGAAGTACCTCTCATGTGGCCAATGAGGTGGGAAAAGCTAGAGACTAGTAGCAAATCTCGATGGACGCATCGAGATTGTCGTACTCTCTATCTAGGATGGCACGGTCCAACCACTTGATCGCGGGATCAAGTCTTGTGAGGTTTCGGACCTCCCTGTCGACTTCGGGTCGATGAACCAACTTTGGGTTGGTTGGAGACTCCTTGTGAGTCCTATAGAGGTTTCGGACCTCTAGGTCTGAATTTGTCGACCCGGGTATGATGTCTTTGTGGTCCCGACCCACTTCGTTTTGAAATAAAGAGGCCCGACAAAGCAAGTTACGGCGGGATGACGCACGATGTTTGGATTGCACTAGTGGACGGAGTTCTCCTAGTTGAGAGGGAGTGTTAAAATTGGACAACTAGGTCCAAACTCCGGGTTGTCTTTCGCTCGGATGACGATCCCAATATTTTTATTAGATTCCTCTTTCGGAGAGGTGTAAGATTGATCTAAAGATCATCTCGATCGGATGAGCGAGAACATGTACTTTGAATTTATTCCACTTATGTGCTAGGTCGGCTCGGAATAAAATATAGACTTAAATGTCTTAAAGGACGTGTCACACACCCACAAAGATTCATATATATTGGAGAGACTTAGAGATCATTTGATACACATTGTGGTAGAGGAATTCTCTCTCTCGGGATAGCGTTGGAGTCGTGATATATATATGCACTTGTTCTTTGTCCGGGTTATATGTGTGACACGCTTGGTCGAATGACCTATTGGAGACTTTGCTGGTTGAAGCATCCCGCCGATCGCCGTAACGCCACCATTTCCTATCTCTGTTTTGGCTTGTCTTCTATCGATCCTTTAGTATGTTCTATCTTCTTCAGATTGTGCCCTAATCCGAAATGGCATAGAACATCTTCCGAAATTAACATATTCCAAGTCTTTTGGAGTATTTAACGAGAAGTACGAACTTTGTTCACTTCATTTGGTATCAGAGCAGTTCGAACCTACGAGTACAAGTTCCAGAAACGGTTACAAGTACGAAACATGACCCCCACGCGATATATATATATATATATATATACATACTAGGACATTTAAAAAATGTTATGTGCAATCATAAAGCATACATGATATATTATAATTTATTAAGATATGATTAAATTGTCCAATGTCAATGCATAAACTACAAGTCTCTAAATTTACATCACATTTACTCATGAATGATCACATAATGAAAATAGCAACATCTAAAATCAACCTTTATTATATATCCAAATTTCAAAATCAACCTTTATTATATATATGACGCTGCAAGTACAATAAAGACTATGAGGCTGCAAGTACTATCAAGACTAAAGACTAATCCTCATCATCATAATCCTCGTCAAAAATAGGAGCAGAAGCATGCTCAACAGTGGATGGTGGAGTTGAAGAAGATGATTGGCCAATTCTACTTCTAGGCTGCCAGTCCTCAATATTCAGGGCAGCAAGAAAGAGCTCCAAATCAGGCATTTCCCAGACATTTTTCCAGATGATTTTGTACCAAAAATGTTTCTTGTATGCAAACAAACTACAAGACAAACATTTTGGCTAAATAGAACCTAATTGTCTTGCACCTGAATTGAATAAGCTATTTTTTGTGCCATCCTCCACCAAAGGATATCTTAAAATTAAGCATTAAAGAGGATTGAAAGATCCATTTGGGGATTTATCTCTACCTATTACCTCCACTAAAAGCTCTCACTATTTATGTTTGAAATAACTCAAATGAGCAACAAAATCTTTCTGAAAAATCTAATGAGCGTGATGCACTGTCTTTTTGGGCCAATTAAATGAATTTCAATTTTAATGTTATCATCTCATTCAATGATCAGCATGAAAGATCTCCAAAAGCCTCAGATGCGATATTGAGATTTTGAGCAAATGGGTTGCACCTATTGAGATGTCCAACCCAGACCAACCAGGTGAGATCTCCGCCTCAAATGCCATATTAAGATTTTGTGCAAATTGGTTGCACCTATTGAGATGTCCAACCCAGACCAACCAAGTGTCTGTTGACATTAGGTTGCCTCCAAGAAGAAATAGAGATCATATACTCATGCAGAAAGAAAAGTATGTAAAAATTCAGAGAAAAAGACAGCATACTTTTAAAGATATATAAGGAATATAGTTTCCAAGGGAACTTTGAACTCAAGCAAAAAATATGAAGAACTACTAATGACTTTATGCATACCTTCCAGATGGAAGCAAATCACCAACCGCAAAGACAAGAGCAAAAGCTGCAATTGCAAGTCCAATTCCAATCTGTTCGACATTCAAAATATCAACGTGCCATACAGTGTTCAGCTCTCATGTCAATCCACCTAGTTTTATTTGAGAACCTGTGAATTGAAAATATGTTTCTCATTCTATAATAACAACCAGAAATGCCACTATCACTGCAACACTCACTTTGGCACCAAGTCCAAGCGAAATTTTCTCTGAACTGGAAACTGGAGCATCATAGTCAATAGGTTGATATTTCTTTTTCTCTTCAAACTCCTTTTTCTCAAGTGCAGACCTGCAAAATTCACCTCAGCCATGAAGAAAAAATATAATCTTGCAGATTGATAAATCGCATATGCTGCTAATTTGAAAACTATTTATCCATTCATTACATACAATAGTACAATCAACAGTATCAAGAACAAAAAGAGGGAATTTAAACCTGTGTTTCTAAGCACATTTACAAAAACGAAACTGCTCATAGCACATAAATGAAGTACTAACATATAGAGTTCACAAACAAATGCCTCAGTGGCAGATATTATAGGAAAGAATAATTAGCCAAATGATCATTTACTGAAGCCACATTTAACAAGAAGAAAGTTTGCCTTTTCATGGAGTGGGAGGTTGTTCTAGCACCATATTTTAGCAAAAAGAAGTTTGTTACTAGTGAATAGAAAGATCAATTCTGTTGGAGAGCCACATCAAACTATTTAGATATGGTTTCACCCAAGAAAGAAAAGGAATGAAAAAGGAATTTATAATGCAGTAGTTGGGAATTTAGGACATGTTCCTATTGAAATTTGGGCAGCTTTGGGATGAATTTCCCCAAGGAGAATCCATCTTGCCTGCTGCCATACAATTTAAGCAGGGGTCCTAGGACGGGTACCTAAGGGACAACTACTAGACCAAGTGACAACAATGGGACAAAGACCCACTGACACCTCAGTCAATGCCCCCTGCTCTTTACGGATTTTCACCAATGGGAGGAGTCCCGGTATGGAGGAAATTGCTTGAATGATGGTATCAAGGATGAGGTATGAAGTAATTCCCAAGGATCAATTAGGGCTCAATGCTTCAATAACGACAAGGATGCCAAAGACTCCAAAGATGATTAGGACCTCTCAAGAAGCCTTGTATGACGATTATATACCTTTGAAATTTGAATAGGTTTTTGTTGAGATTTTAAGGTAGCATTGGGTGTGCTCTAGCCCTGAGATTTTGTGAAAGTGCTAAGACACACAAGACCTCCAAAACCCAGAAAACGTTTGGAGAAATTTCATCTTCTGTGTGAGATATTAAAATAATTAATTTTTTAATGAGGACCCTAAGTCTAACTTAGGGAATTAGAAAAATTAAAGTGAATTAATTAAACACATGTGATGAAATGTTCTAAGTGACGCAGATCAAGAAGTCTTTTAATCTAAGCCATCGATAAGAGATTAGATCACGGTTGTTGATGTTTCAACGAGAAAAGTATAAGAGAAAAGCTTGGGGTCAATTGGAGAAACACACACATTGGCAGAGCACTAAAGCTAAGTCGAATTTCTGGGGCGGGGTTTTGCTGAGAAATTCAAAGCGAGTTGCAGTGCAGTGAGGGGCAGAGATCGCTGAGGGATGAGTTGATCCAAGGCTGAGAATACATCAAAACGGAGGGGTAGTGAGTACCAGTCAGCGCAGATACAACCAAGAGGACGTAGTTCATCCATCTCCACACAGAGACTGTGCAGAGGCTGTGTAGGCCCAGCTAGGGTGACGCAAACCCAGCCATCGCAAGGGGAGCGCAGCACCAGCCAAGGTGATGCAGTCCCAGCCGGGGCAGCGCAGCATCAGTTAGGGTGATGCAGTGGGGACGTTGGCCAGTTAAGGGTTGACGCAGAGGCAACGTTGAGGGTTCCATGGGGCCAGAAGGGGCTCGTCATCTGTAAATCCCGTTTGAGGGTGTGATAGAGCCATATCTTCTGTCTCCAAGTGAAAGGTACTTATTGCTGTGTAATTTCTCTGTAAGGCCAACCATGTCTGGTGCCCAGATTGTTATATTCATATTCTGCATAATAATATAAACCCTCTAGAGTTGCTGCACTAGTTTTCCCGCATTGGGTTTTTCTGGGGACATGTGTCCGAAAAATCATGTAATCTTGTCACATGTGTACATTGTTCAGTAAATGATGTGTAGATGTGTAGGTTGTAGTTAGTGTCGACTTTAGTGTTTTTTTGAATATTTCAGTTAAATAACTTGTTAATGTTAATAAACAAGTAGGTCAAGTAGATCTAGATACTGCAGAAGGGTTTCTGTTTTGAAACTTTCACATGGTTTCAGAGTATTGCAGATCAAGGTGATCTGCAATTTATAGTTCCTCCATTTGCAACCATCACTTGACACTCCAGTGCTGGGTATAGGAAGCAATTAAATTCCTTGGCTACCTTACAATGAATAAAATTATGGGTACTACCCGAATCAATCAACACTATTACATTTTTCTTCTTGAAATGTCCTTCTATCTTGAGAGTTTGAGGAGTGGTAATTCCTGCCAATGCGTTATAGGATATGGTCGGACTCATTTCTTCTTTCTCTAGGGTTGGTTCCTGGTGTATATCCTCTTCTTTTGAAGTTTCTTGTTCATTTTCTTCCTCCTCTTCACAATCTATGTAAAATAATTTCTTCTCAGCACACTTATAAACTTTAGTGTATTTGCTATCACAACTGTAGCAAAGCCCTTTTGCTCTTTTTTCTTCCAATTGTTGTGGTGTCAACCTTGTAGGTTGTGGAAGTCTATGAGTAGCAACACTTCCATCTTTATAGATGTGAGTGGTAGGCTTCCTTGTCGCCATAATTTTACTTTCAATTTTTCTTGCCAACCTGAATGCTTTCTCCAATGAATCGAGTTCCTTTTGCAATCAGCACGGGATCTCAGCCTCTCAAGGCTTGGCAGTTCATCCACATTCAGGGATGTGCTAGTTTCTATAGGAGAAGATCATACAGGTCTTCCATTGGGTTTTAGTTGCATCAAGAGTAGTTTGCCCCCTGGAGATTTGTTGATGACTTGGGGCACTGCGCTAGTATGGCAGGATGATTGGCACATGTGGTCCTTGGCGATCATTAGCAATACTCAGTGGTAGGTAACAAGAATTGGGAGTGATGGGCCTCCGATCTGGCTGTGGGATCCAAGGATCCATTGGGTTAGAGGACTACCTTGTTTTGGGAGGATCATGGGGATGACAGAGACAGGATTGCATCCTCCTTCGAATGACAGGTCGGAGACCATCAAGATGATCACTACAGGTCAAGGAAGGCTCTTATCACTATTGCATCCTCCTTTGAATGACAGGTCGGAGACCATCAAGATGATCACTACGAGTCAAAGAAGGCTCTTATCACTATTGTTTCTACAAGAGATTGGGCGTGAATCGGTAGATGGTAACCTTGGCGGGGTGCCCTGGCAGGATAAACCTGCGTGTAGTGGAGTTGCCCCTTATTGGATTTGTAACAAAGGTTTACCAGAGTGGATGGCTGCTAGGAGCACGAGAGGGTTGCAGTTATGACTAGACCGGGGCAACATCCACTTGGTGGACACACTTTGAGATTAGTTTGGGAGCCGGGAGCTACAGGGTTGAGCAGTTAGGTTACAAATTAGGGAGAGTCAGTTCTCACAGGGGGGGTCACCCCGATCTGCCATTGGGACTTTGTTCAATAGCGGGGACTTCACTTCTCATACACTAGTTGAGACAAGATAGCGCCTCACTTGGGTGGTTATATGACTGGCAGGAGGCGACCGTGATTTCCACGCCCAGATGAGGGATATATTTTATGGGACTTGGGTTGTATCTTCATGAGTTCCCTCTTGAGGTACCCAGGATTGATTTTTCGGCGAGACAACTTTCCATGGAGTTCACATGGGTTTAGCACCATCGAGGTGCTTTGCTTACCGACAGGAGATGGGAGGACTCACACACCCCTACACATTGGGTCTGCACATCAAGCGAGAGGTGCTTCACATTGAGAGGGATGACTTGGGTCCTCAGTATCTGGGGACTCCTTTATGACAAGTTAGCGGATGGATCAGTTGTGGGTCAGTGGCACAATTGGGACCTCGGTATTGCTTGCAATGTTAGTTGGGTCAGCAGCGAGGGAGAGCTTGTTCAGGAATTTCTTGAGGACAACCAATTTTTGGTGGGGAAGACTATAATATCCCTTCCAATAAAAATCAGTTAAGTGTCTTTCTCAATTTTTGCAAATTTTGGATGGAGAAAATTTTGGGTACAAACTTACGAAAAGTGGGTGAAAATTAATTAATTTAATTTTGTGTGGTAGGGGAGGCCCCAAACATTAGACAAAAGGGAACACTAATCACATAATGGGATGTGGGGACCACCCCATGTGGAAATACACACTCCTTGAGAAAATCGTATTGGAGGGAAGAGGGCAGAGGCAAGTGTTGAGATTTTGTGTATTTGGAGTAGCATCAGTTGTGCTCTTGGTCCCAAATTTTGTGGAGGGATTAGAGTACACTAGATCTACAAGACCCAAAAATGAATTTGGGAAATTTCATCTGGTTTAGGAGATATTAAATTAATTAATTATTTTAATGTATTTCCTAAGTTAAAACTTAGTAAAATAAAATAATTAAAGTGAATTTAATTAAACATGTGATGAAATTATCTTAAGTCACACGGATCAATCTTTCTTTTAATCTTAGCCATTAATTAAAGATTTAATCTTGGTCGTTGATTTGTCAAGAAGAAAAGTATAAAGGAAAGGCTTTGGGTCATTTGTAAAGACACACAGAGGCAGAGTACTGAAGCTAAGATGATATTCTAGGGCGGGGTTGCTAAGAATTCTCAAATGTTTCAGTTGCAAAGAGGGGAATTTAGACCAAGGGGATGATCTGATCCCAGGGTCTAGAATACACAAGAAGCAGAGAATAGATCAGGAAAGACAGCGCAGAGGAAGGCAGCAACAGCAGCAGACGGCAGTAGCACCAGCAACAGACAGCAACAGCAGACGGCAGCAACTGCAGCAGCAAGGACAGTGTGATTTTCAGGAAACCCTTCGAGGGTTACGCAGATGCCCTTAGGGGCAACGTAGTGACTACATCACCCAGTCTGGGGTAACGCAGTCCCTTCCAGTGACAGCGCTAAGCATTTGGAGGCCTTCAGAGGCTGACGCAGTGTCTTTCAGGGGCAAATCTAGGGTTTCTAAGCCTAGATCTGGCTGAGTTCTGTAAATCCCGTTTGAGGGTGTGGATCAATCAGTATTGTTGGTCTTAGAGCAGCTAGGTATTGCAGATCTAGAGCTTTCTCTGTAGGGTTTTCTAGATCTGGAACCCAGAGTTGTGTATTCAGAAATATTCTTAATAATAGAGCCCTCCAGCAGCAAGAGACCGGTTTTCCCACATTAGGTTTTTCCAGGGACAGTTTGTCCAGAAATAACTGTGTCACTTTGTCTATGTGTGCATGTGCTTATTCTAAATCTGAATTGGTAGAGATCTGTTATGTGTTTAGCTTTGATGTTAACTTGAATTTATTCAATTGATAACTTGTATAAGTAGGAGAAACTTAACCAAATTAACAAAAATAATTTCTACATAAGAATTAAGATTCAGAAATTTCTACATGGTATCAAAGCAATTGCAGATCTAGAAGGGTCACCAGCAGAAGAATTTGAAGGATCTAGCTGCAGAAAGCAATTGGAAAGGCAGCAGAAAAGCAGATCTGAAGGGACAACGCAGTTTTTAGGAGCAGAATCGCGCAGAGGGAAGGGTGACGCTGTCCAACGCTGTGTCCTAGCAAGCCCACGCAATTACTGTGCAGAGACAGCTCAGAAACAGCGCTAGTTGGGTCTGAAGCCAGCCAGTGTGATTCAGATCTGAATTTGTCAGATCCAGAAAAGTTGCAGAAATTCAGAAGCGCTGGTGGGGTTAAACTTTTGAAGCTTTCAGATTTTTAACCTTAGCACCAGTGACAAAATTTGGGAAGAGATCAGTTTCTCAGAGAGTTTCTTGCCAAAGGAAACTTGCAATTTGGTCAGAGGATCAAAGAAGAAGCTAGATCATAGTTGATTTGGTAGATTTCCAAGGAGGGAAATCAAGTGTCAAAGGGAGCAAAGGGTGCCCAGTTCGAAAAGGACCCTAGATCCAGATCTTTAGCATAGAGAGGAGGAGCTCCGACACATTCTGAGCAGATGCCTCCTCATGGAATGTGTGATCAGGATAGGCTAGACGGCCTCTCAAACTTTTCGGTGTGGAAAGCAAGGATCATGATTGTCCTTGAGGCATACAATCTAAGAGACCATGCAAAACAGACCCTAGCCACACCGATAGATGCGGATCTCCTACGGAAGCATAGAGAAGCTGTTGGGCATGCCAAGCGGCTGATAATGGACAGTATCAAGGACCATATTGTACCACACATAGCTGAGAAGAGGACAGCTAATGAGATGTGGAAGGCCTTGACTTCCCTGTATGAGGGAAAATCTGTCCAAAAAAAGATGTTGTTGGAGGCCCAAATGAAGTCATTCATGATGACAAAGGGAGAAGACATCGAGCATTTCCTCTTCAAATTGCAGTCAATCAGGGATCAGCTGACTGCAACGGGTGCAACCGTAGATGATGCAGTGATAGTCAAGACTGCCCTCAATGCAGTCACGGATGAGTGGGAAACCTTTGTCCAAAGTATCTTGGGCAGAGCAGACCTCCCAGATTGGGACAACTTGTGGTCGATCCTGTGGCAAGAAGAACTATGAAAGTTCACCAAGAAGCAGCACAGCCCTCCGTTGAGCAAGGTTAAGAAGGAAGAGGAGGCAGATGCAGCGTTGGCATCAAAGAAGCAACCAAAGAAGAAGAAGGATCTTTCTAAGATCAAGTTCTTTCAGTGTGGCGAAATGGGACTTTTTCCAGCCATTATCCAGAAAAGAAGAAGGACAAGGAAGCATCTTCTTCCAAAGTAGCCGTGGCAAATGATGGGTCCGGAGATGATGTAGCCATGAGTGTTCATGAACCACGGAGGTGGGGTGACATGGACATGTAGAGGAGCTACATGGAAGTAAGGCGGGATCCTTGAGCAGCTCATCTCTTGAATCAACAAGCGAGCTACAGCAGCCTTAAGACAGTAGCGGGACAAGTGGAGCATTGGGTGCATAGATCACAGATGAAGCAGAGGCAGAGGCAGATCTGGAGGCTAGGAGGAGCAGCGCAGAGCATAGCAACAGCAGCGTAGAAGCAATAGCAGTCCAGAGGCTAATGTGACTTCAGTAGCGCAGAGGCTGATGTGACTTACGCAGTGCAGAGCTGCAGCAATGCAGAGAGCTTCAGAGGGACAACGCAGTGCAACAGCAGCGTGATAGATTTCAGCACAAGGAGTTGATGTGACTTCAGTAGTGCAGAGGGAGTCTGATTACGCAGGCAGAGCTATAGCTGTGCATCGTTCTTTAGATGCCAGCACAGATCTGTAGCCTATGGAGCTTCAGTGATGAGGATGCAGGCCATCAAACTTGTTTGTCAAATATTGGGCAGGAGATTCAGTTGTTTCTCTCAACAACTGAAGTTGCAGTGCAGCAGATCAGCAGTGGCAGTGCTATGAGCAGTACAGATGCAGCGTATTGAGAGGGAGCTGCAGTACAGTGGCTGCAGTGGCAGTGGCAGAGTCATGGGCAACAGTACAGAATGGCAGCAGTAGTGCAGAGTTGAGTGGCAGGAGGCCAAGCTTCCGCAGCACATAACCAGTGCCCAAAATCATGTAATGCATAAGTGTGATGTATTGCTAGAGCACACCCATGATGCTAAGAGGGAGTGTTGAGATTTTGTATATTTGGGGTAGCATCAGTTGTGCTCTAGGTCCCAAATTTTGTGGAGGGACTAGAGTACACTGGATCTACAAGACCCAGAAATGGATTTGGGAAATTTCTTCTGGTTTAGGAGATATTAAATTAATTAATTATTTTAATGTATTTCCTAAGTTAAAACTTAGGAAAATAAAATAACTAAAGCGAATTTAATTAAACATGTGATGAAATTATCTTAAGTCACACGGATCAAGCTTTCTTTTAATCTTCGCCATTGATTAAAGATTTAATCTTGGCCGTTGATTTGTCAATGAGAAAAGTATAAAGGAAAGGTTTTGGATCATTTGTAAAGGCACACAGAGGCAGAGCACTGAAGCTAAGCTGAGATTCTAGGGTGGGGTTGCTAAGAATTCTCAAGTGTTTCAGTCGCAGAGAGGGGAATTTAGACCAAGGGGATGATCTAATCCCGGGGTCTAGAAAACACAAGAAGCAGAGAAGAGATCAGGAAAGACAGCGTAGAGGAAAGCAGCAGCAGCAACAGTCGTTGTAGCAAACGACAGTAGTAGCAAGGGCAGCATGATTTTCAGGAAACCCTTTAGGGGTTACGCAGAGACCCTTAGGGGCAGCGTAATGACTGCGTCACCCAGTCTAGGGTAACGCAATCCCTTCCAGTGACAGCGCTGAGCATTTGGAGGCCTTCAGAGGCTGACGTAGTGTCTTTCAGGGGCAGATCTAGGGTTTCTAGGCCTAGACCTGACCGAGTTCTGTAAATCCCGTTTGAGGGTGTGGATCAGTCAGTATTGTTGGTCTTAGATCAGCCAGGTGCTACAAATCTAGAGTTTTCTCTATAAGGTTTTCCAAATTTGAAACTCAAAGTTGTGTATTCAGAAATATTCTTAATAATAGAGCCCTCCAGCAGCCAGAGACCGATTTTCCCACATTGGGCTTTTCCGAGGACAGTTTGTCCAGAAATATCTGTGTCACTTTGTCTATGTGTGCATGTGCTTATTCAAGATCTGAAGTGGTAGAGATTTGTTATGTGTTTTGCTTTGACGTTAACTTGAATTTATTCAGTTGATAACTTGTATAAGTAGGAGAAGCTTAATCGGATTGACAGAAATAATTTCTGCATAAGAATTAAGATTCAGAAATTTCTATAGCAAGGAGATTGAATGGTGGAGCCCACAAGGAGAGAAAGAGGAGCAACAACTATAAATAGGAGAAGTGGCCTCCATATTAGGATCTTTTGACAATCTAACTTCTAAACACAAGTTTGTTGAGATTTTGGGGTAGCATCAAATGTGCTCTAGCTCCGAAATTTTGTGGAGGAGCTGGAGTACATGAGATCTACAAGACCTAGAAAGCGTTTGGTGAAATTCCATCAGGTTTAAGAGATATTCAAATAATTAATCTTTTTAATTAAGGACCCTAAGTCTAACTTAGGAAAATTAAGTGATTAAAGTGAATTAAATTAAACATGTGATGAGAATGTTTCAAGTGACGTGGATTAAGTAGCTTCTAACCTTAGCCGTCAATTAGAGATTAGATCACAGTCGTTGGTTTGCCAACAAGAAAAGTATAAGAGAAGGGCTTGGGGTCAGTTGGAAAACACACATTGGCAGAGCACTAAAGCTAAGCTAAAATTCTAGGGCGTGGTTTGCTAAGAATTTCAGGAAGAGTTTGCAGTGCAGTGAGGGGAATTATTGGCGAGGGATGATCTAATCCAAGGACAAGAATACAACAGTACAAAGAGGCAGCATATCCAGTAGTGCAGAGGGCAGCTAGTGTTACGCAGTCCAGCGAGAGCCCAGTCTAGGGCAGCGCAGAGGCAATAGGAACCACGCAGGGTTGACGCAGGCCCAGTAGGGCAGCGGAAGGTCAGCGTAAGCCCAAAGAGGCTGACGTAGGCCAGCAAGGCTAATGCAGAGGGATGAGGAGCAACGTTGGGGTTTCCGGTGGGCCAAAAAGGGCTCGAGTTCTGTAAATCTCGTTTGAAGGTGTGAATCAGCCATATTTTCTATCTCCGAGTGAAAGAGGTATTGTTGTTTTATTTTCTTTGTAGGGCCAACCATGTCTGGTGCCCAGAAAATTTTGTATTCAGATTATGCATAATAATAAAACCCTCTAGAGCTAGTTGCACCGGTTTTATGGCATTGAGTTTTTCCGAGGACATTTGTCCGAAATATCTGTCACTTTGCCATATGAGTGTTCTATTCAGTAAATGATCTTTATGTGTAGGCTGCTATTTGTGTTTACTTCGTTGTTTTTCTGAATATTCAGATTAATAACTTGTATAAATAATCATGTAGGAGAAGTAAATCAATGGTTAGCAGTAGGGTTTCTTAGATTAAGAAATTTTCACAAAGTTTTTTTGAGTTGTTGAATTCTTTATTAATTCTTAGGCAATAATTTATGTACAAAATATCAGACAGCAAAACTGGAGTAAGAAACACTGAGAAAAATTTACTGATGAATTTTTCTCACTCCATAGCATTTTCCTCACCACGAAAAGGACCTTCTCCTGTAATGTCCCTTCCTAATTTTTCCTAATGTTTGGAAAATACATTTTGTCCATTTTGAATTAAATAAAATAAAGTACCTTTTTGCGGCTAATATAGGAAATAAAGAAGGAAGAGAATAAAGTAAGTTGCTAATGGAAGTTGGGGCCCACAAGGATAGTGTATTGGGGAAGAAAAGTAAATCAATTTCCCTCGGGTAAATCAAAATGCATGGAGGGACCCATGATTTTGCATTGCAAGCAATTATAAAAGGAAGGTTTGAGGAAGGCTTAGGCACCATTTGCATATTCTGATTTTCGAATTGCCTTCGCTGTTTAGCTAAACCAAATGTTGTGTTGTTTAGCGGAGGAGCCTCCCAAGGAGAGAAGCTCACCCCTTCTCCGATGGACTTCGATTGCCACTCAAGAAGGGTTTTTCTTCAGTTTTTGTGACTCGGTGAGGCAGCCATAGTTCCCATGCATTTCTGGAACAACTGGGACACAGAAGGAGTTGTGAATACGTGGTAGTGGGAGGTAGTTGTTGTGTGTGAAGTTGTGTGGTGAAGGAAATCTTCTGGAGCAGCTTCAAGAGTTATTGGTGGATTTTAGGAGTGCTGGAGCAATTTCAGTCCATGTGAGATCAGTGTTACATTGTCCCCATCATTGTTATTTTAGGAACTGCGTCACTCACCTAGTGACTGCGCAGACATTTGGAGGCCAGCATTTGGTGAGGGCATTTGTCGGAGCATTTTGGGTTGAGGAGTCGAAGGATTGATTGCAGGTGTATTGTTGGAGGTTTCTTGGTGTTTTGGAGTGCAGAGATCTTCAGTAGCATCTACAGCAACAGATTTCGAAATTGGAGAAGGGCCAAGCAGAGAAGGGTCCAATTTTGAAGATTGAAATTTGGAGCAAAGCTTTCTGGGTTTTTCTGGGTTTTGGGCAAGGATCACCTGCCCAAATTCCTAGAATTTTCTGAGCACCTTTCAATGGGGAAATCTAGTTCTGAAGTCAGCCAGCAGTTGCAGAAACTAGGAGACAGCGCAGTGATTCAGAGGAGAAATTGTTGCAGTTGCTGTAACATTTGATATTTGTTCACTTGAGACCTGTAGCTTGCCTTGTGCGAGCCCAGGGGCACATTTTCCATCTCATTCTACTCCAGCCATCTATATTAATAAAATTTGGTGTTTCTGGCATATTTCTTGTATATGTGTTGCTAAAATAAAAATTTGTGATTAGTCTATTGCATGTTGTCTATATCGTTTTAAATTTTCTATTTGGAATATTATAGTGGTATTAGAGCATGTTCTTGGCCAATGTGGGTAACAGGAGTATGTAATGCCACGAAGATACCAAGGAGTGGTCTTGCATAAAGGTCGTGGCAGAGGCAGAGGTAGAGGTCGTTGAAGAGAAGGTAAAACAGACCATTTTCAAACACAGAAGTAGAAGCCGGGAGGGAAGGAATGGATCATCACAATGAGGAGGAGCAGCCCAGGCAAAGGGACCTAGATCAAATTTTGGAAGAGTTGCTGAGAGCTAATCAGCAGATGGTGAGACAAGGGCAAGGCATGATGGACATGATGCAACAGGTAATGGGATTGCATGTGGGTGCTAGACCAAATGGAGCAGCAGAACCTCAAGGTGATGGGGGTTCTAGAGAAGGAGGTAGTCGTACATATCAGCTCCCACACACCCCACAACATGGGCAGACTGGCAGGCCCTTGATGCCAAATTTCGTAGAGGAGCCAGAGCCTGAGAGGGAGCTTAATGCAGTTGATGATCTAGTACACTTAGTTGCTTTAAGCATCGATGAGTATGAGGGATTCGATGCTCGGATCAGACGGGTAATGTCCTTTGGTGAATTTATTCACCCAAAGGAAAGACATACCACAGGAGCTGGTAATTATTCTAGAGGAGGATCATTTAGATGTTCATATATTGGGTAGCATCGGATGTGCTCTAGCTCCGAAACTTTGTGGAGGGGCTAGAACACATGATATCTCCAAGACCCAAAAATCCTTGGGCGAAATTCCACCCGGAACCTAAGTTATTCAAAATATTAATTACTTTAATGGAGACCTGAATAATTAAAGTGAATTAATTTAGACATGTGGGTGAGAATGTTCTAAGTGACGTGGAGCAAGTATTTTCTAATCTTAGTCGTTGATTAGAGATTAGATCACGGTCATAGAATATTCAACGAGAAAAGTATTAAAGGAAGGCTTGGGCTCAGTTGGAGAACACACACAGAGCCGTAGCACTTGAGCTAAGTCGAAATTCTGGGGAGCGGTTTGCTAAGAATTTTTGAGTGAGCTTGTAGTGTTAGAGAGGGGAAAATCGGTGAGGGATTATTTATATTCGAGGTCGAGAATCCATAGGCAGAGAGACAGATCTGTACCAGGCAGCGCAGAGGCTTACACAAGCCCTTACAAGTGACGCAGAGGCAGCGCTGAGCACAGAGGGGTGACATAGGAGCAGCCTGTGCTACAAAGAGACTCGAACAACTACCCAGAGTTGACGCAGTGCCGGGAGAGGCGGCGTTAGGATTTCCAGTGGGCTAGAGAGGGCTCATATTCAACATTATTCAGAAGATGTGAAGCCTCAGCTGAATCAGCCATATTTTCTATCTCCGAGTGTTAGAGGTACATTTGTCATGATTTCTCTATTGGGCAAACCACTGCTGGTGCCCTTGATCGTATTCAAATATTCTGCAAATAAAAAAAACCCTCTAAGAGTTGCTGCACCGGTTTTCACGCATGGGTTTTTACGAGGACATTGTCCAAAAAATACTGTGTCCTTTGTCATATGTGTGTTATTCTTCAGTAAATGATCTGTATGTATGTGTAGCCTGCAGTAGTGTTTACTTTGATGTTTTTACTGAATAATTCAGAAAAAATAATTTGTTAATTTAGCAGAACAAATAGGAGAAGTAAATCAGAAAACTGCAGTAGGGTTTCTGTAACTTAGGTTCAGAAATTTTCACACCAACCATCAAATGCAAACGCTGGCAGGGAAGGTCACACTTCCAAATTTTGATGGGGGCGCAAAATGTTCAACATGAGCCTATATACAAAAGTTGGACACCCATTTTCATCTGAACACCATGAAGGAAGCAATTGCCATACGATTTTCCACTCTTCACCTCGAGGGAGATGCCCAAGAATGGTGGTATCATGGATTGATCACACCAGGGCATATTCAAATCACTTCATACCAGGAGTTCACCAAGAGGTTGATGGATAGATTTGAGAGGAAGGATCTAGAGCTGCACTTTAGAGAGTTGGCTCACTTGAGACAGACATGCAGCGCAGAGGCCTACATTGTTGAGCTCCAGAGCCTAGTAGTGATGGTGACATATATTTCAAAGAGCTGGTTGATAATGCTACTCGTAGAGGGGCTTGCTGAGCCACTGCGTGGATGGGTGAGGGCCTACAAGCCCACGTCATTAAAGAATGCCATCTCTCGAGCTAGAGATATGATTGATGCAGTGCCCAAGAACAAAACCTATTGAGTTTTTTGAGTGTTGGGGTATCATCGAGTGAGCTCTAGCGCCCAGAATTTGTGGAGGGCCTAGAGTACATGAGATCTCCAAGACCCAGAAATGGATTTGGGAAATTCCATCCAATTTGGGAGATAATTAATTAATTAATATTTTTAATTAAGGACCCTAAGTCTAACTTAGGAAAATTAAAATATTAAAGGTAATTAATTAAGACATGTGATGGAAATGCTGAAATTTTATATAGTTGGTGTAGCATCGGGTGTGCTCTAGCCCTAAAATTTTGTGGAGAGGCTAAGACACACTTGAACTCCAAAACCCAGAAAGTGTTTTGAAAATTTTCAGTTGGTGTTCAAGTTATTCAAATAATTAATTATTTTAATGGATTTCCTAAGTCTAAACTTAGGAATATTAAATAATTAAAGTGATTAATTAACACATGTGATGAAATGTTCTAAAAGACACAGATCAAGCAGTCTTTTAATCTCATTTGTTGATGAATGTTTTAATCTCGGTCGTTGATGAGATGAATGAAAAAGTATATGAGAAAGGCTTGAGGGTCAGTTGGAGTTTGGAGACACACACACAGAGGCAGAGTTGAGAGAACAGATCTGGAATTCTAGGGCAGGGTTTGCTAAGAATTTCCAGAAGAGTTTTTCTGCGCCGAAAGGTAGTATTGGCTGAGGGGATGATCTGATCTCGGAGCCAAGAGTCAGTAAGAGGCAGAGGAGCAGCAAACAAGGACAGCACAGAGGAGTAGAGAGCAGCAGGAGCAGCTGCACAGCGGCTACGCAAGACAGCGCTACAACTCCATAAGGTTTCAGAATTACACAGAGGGTCTCCAGGGCTAGCGTAAGGCCTGTGTCACCCTCTCTGGGGTTAAACAGTGCCTCTCTGGGCAGCGCAGTGGCACTCAGAGCCTAGCAGGGCTGACGCCGAGGCTTCAGGGGTAGCGTTGGGGTTTTTAGGGCTAGATTCGGGCTGAGCCTTGTAAATCCCGTTTGAGGGTGTGGATTAGTCAAATATTTGGTCTAGAACAAGAAGTTAGCTACAGATTTCTTTTATTCTCTATCGGGTTTTCCAGATTTGGAACCCAGATTTACTGTACTCAGAATCTACTTAATAAAATAAACCCTCATATATGTTGCACCGGTTTTCCAACTTTGGGTTTTTCCGGGGACTTATGGCCAGAAATCCATGTGTCACTTTGTATGAATGAGCGTAGTATTCAGTAAATGATCTGCAAATGTAGACTGTAGTTGTGTTTACTTCGGTATTTTCTAAATCTAATTTCTGAAGATAACTTGTATAATTTAAATCAAGTAGGAGAAGTAAACCATGATACTGCAGTAGAATTTTCACATGGTATCAAAGCGATAGAAGATCAAGCTGAATCTCCAACAATTAGCTGAAGAATATTTTTTCTGCAAGATGCAGAAGCAGCAAAGATCAGGAAGGGGCAGCTTGACAGCAGGAGGACGCAGATCCAGGAAGGGACAGCGCTGCAGACTCAAAAGGCCATCAGGCTTACGCAGAGCCTCCCCAGGCCAACGTAAGGACTGCATCACCTAGTCTGGGGTTACGCAGTCCACCTCTGAGCAGCGTTGAGGCTGTGTTGGGCCATTTAGAGAGACGCAGACCAGTATTCCTTCTGTTGCAGAAAGCCCTGCCAAGATCCGGAAGCAATGCTTTAGATCTTCAGCAGTGTTGGTGTGGTGGAGATTATGTCAGTGCAGAATTGTGCCTAGCTAAGTCATCAAAGGTGGGAGGAAGACTTACTCAGCAGATCTTAGCCAAACAGATCTGAGATTCAATCAGGAGGGTGATCAGAGAGTACTGTTTGATTGTGTTTGGGTGAAAGATGTCCAGGAAGGAAATCAATGGTCAGAGAGAGTAGCTACTATAGAGGGTTTCTAATCACCAAGAAACCCAGATCCAGAATTTTTTGTTGAGTGTTGCAACAGAAAGAGGGAGAGGAGTATATGTTCTAATAGATCTGAGCAAGATGGCAAGATATGGACTAAGAGATCAGGATAGGTTGGACGGCATGTCCAAACTTGTTATCTGGAGGGCCAGAATCTTGTCAATTCTGGATGAGTATGCTCTCAAAGATCATGCAGAAAAGGTTTTAGTTGTACCAACCGATGCAGATCCTCTAAAGAAGTATGAATAAAATCAAGCGTGGACCAAGCGTTTGATCATGGACAAAGTCAAAGACCACGTCATACCTCATATTGCCAGAAAGAATATGGCAAATGAGATGTGGGTAGCCTTGGACACGATGTATCGAGGCTCTGTCCAACGAAGGATGCTTCTAGAAAATCAGATGCGGTTGTTCCAAATGATGAAGGGTGAGGAGATAGATCCATTCCTTTTCAGACTTCAGACTATCCGTGATCAGCTGATTGCCATGGGTGCAAATCCGGATAAAGAGCTCCTAGTGAGGATGGCCCTAAATGTAGTCTCGAAAGATTGGAAAACGTTTGTCCAAAGCATTATGGGAAGGGCAGCGTTACTATCATGGGCAGACATGTGGGCTATCCTCTGCCAAGAGGAGATCAGGAGGATCACCATGAAGCAGAATATCAATGTTGGAAGCAGATTAGCCAGAGTGAAGAAAGAAGAGGAGGATGATGCAGCCCTTGCCTCAAAGGAAAGGAAGCAGCAAGGGAAGAAGAAGAGGGACCTTTCCAAGGTCCGATGCTTTAACTGTGGCGATCTTGGACACTTCGCCAGCACTTGTCCTAAGAAGAAGGACAAAGGATATTCTGATTCCAAGGCTGCAGTAGCAAAGGATGATGGTTCTGATGATCATGCAACCATGAGTGCTCATGTGCCTCGAGAGAAGAGGTGGGGTGACATGGATCTGTAGAGCATCTACAGACAGAGTGGCGGGATCCTTGAGTCAACCCTACTCTTGGATCACATACGAGCTACGGGAGCCTTAAGACAGTAGAGGGATGAGTCCGGAGAGGGTTGCAGAAGGTCATAGTGCAGCAAAGGGCAGTGATGGAGAAGTTGAAGAGGGAGCAGCGTAATGCAGAGGCAGCAACAGCGTGGAGGCAGCGGCGCAGAGGGGCTGCTAGGACTTCAACAGCGCAGAGAGGTTGTGCTCACGCAGTGCAGTGTTGCAGCATAACAGTGGCTTCAAGAGGACAGTGTAAATCAGCAGCCAAGAAAGCTTTAGTGATGTGAGGCAACCTGACTTTATCTGTCAACGATTGGGCAGAGAGTCCTTCAGTTGCTTACTTCTTGGAAACTGAGTTGCAGTGGCAGTGTTATGGGCAGCATGACGCAGCAAGTTGAGAGGGAGCTACAGTACATATGTGGCAGTGTCAATAGCAGTGACATGGGCAGCAGTACAGAGAGCAGCAATGCAGTGGATGGAGGGTAGCAGGCCAAGCATCAGCCACACAAAATCCAACTTCAAGATCTTGTAGTACATGGTGTGAATGCATTGCTGGAGCACACTCCATGCTAAGAGGGAGTGTTGAGATTTTGTATAGTTGGTGTAGCATCGAGTGTGCTTTAGCCCTAAAATTTTGTGGAGGGGCTAAGACACACTTGAACTCCAAAACCTAAAAAGTGTTTTGAAAAATTTCAGTTGGTGTTCAAGTTATTCAAATAATTAATTATTTTAATGGATTTCCTAAGTCTAAACTCGGGAAAACTAAATAATTAAAGTGAATTAATTAACACATGTGTTGAAATGTTCTAAAAGACACAGATCAAGCAATCTTTTAATCTCAGCCATTGATGAATGTTTTAATCTCAGTCGTTGATGAGATGAATGAAAAAGTATAAGAGAAAGGCTTGAGGGTCAGTTGAAGACGCACAGATAGAGGCAGAGCTGAGAGAACAGATCTGGAATTCTAGGGCAGGGTTTGCTAAGAATTTCCAGAAGAGTTTTTTCTACAACGAGGGGTATTATTGTCTGAGGAGATGATATGATCCCGGAGCAAAGAGTCAGTCAGAGGCAGAGGAGCAGCAAACAAGGACAGCCGAGAGGAGTAGAGAGTAGCAGGAGCAGCTGCGCAACCGCTACGCAGGATAGCGCTACAGCTCGAGAGGGTTTCAAAATTACGCAGAGGGTCTCCAGGGCCAACGTAAGGCCTACGTCAGCCTCTCTAGGGTTACGCAATCCCTCTTTGGGCAGTGTAGTGGCACTCAAAGCCTAGCAGGACTGACATTGGGGCTTCAGGGGAAGCGTTGGGGTTTCTAGGGCCAGATCAGGGCTGGGTCTTGTATATCCCGTTTGAGCGTGTGGATCAGTCAGATATTTCATCCTGGAACAACAGGTTAGCTACAGATTTCTTTTATTCTCTGTCGGGTTTTCCAAATTTGGAACCCAGATTTACGGTAGTTAGAATCTACTTAATAAAATAAACCCTCATATTTGTTGCACCGATCTTCCCGCTTTGAGTTTTTCCGAGGTCCTATGTCCAAAAATCCATGTGTCACTTTATATGAATTAGCATAGTATTCAGTAAATGATCTGCATGTGTATACTGTAGTTTTGTTTACTTTGGTATTTTCTGAATCTAATTTCTGAAGACAACTTGTATAATTTAAATCAAGTAGGAGAAGTAAACCATGATACTGCAGTAGAATTTTCACAGGAAATGACTCAAGTCACACGGATCAAGCTTTCTTTTAATCTTAGCCATCAATTCAAGATTAGATCATCGTCGTTGGTTTCCCAACAAGAAAAGTATAAAGGAAAGGCTTCAGGTCAATTGGAGAATACACCCACAAAGGCAGAGCATCGAGACTAAGCTGAAATTCTAGGGCGGGTTTGCTAAGAATTTTCATAAGTGTTTCAGTTGCAGCGAGGAATAGTATGGGTTAAGGGGATGATCTAATCCTAGTGCCAAGTACGTGCAGAGCGACAGCAACCGGGGCGGCCGCAGGGCGGGGGCAGCAACGACGCGCGGCGGCAAGGGGTTCGGTCGCTACGCGGGCCCCGAAGGAAGCATTGAGCTGACAGGAGGCCCCACGGTTACAAAGAAGTGTCGAAGGCCGGCCCGGCGGGATAACACTGCTGTCTGGGAGTTACGCCCAGCCCTCTCCGGGCTGAGGCGGGCTTGTCCCAGGCTCGTGATGGCTAACGCAGACGGCTTGAGAGCGTGGCCCAGGGTTTCTAGAGGTAGAAAGTGGCTGAGTCCTGTAAATATTGTTTGAGGGTGTGGATCAGTCAAGTTTTCAATCTCCAGAACAGTAGGTATTGTTGCAGATCTATTTTTCTCTGTCGAGTTAACCAATAAGGTGCCGAGATTTCTTGTATTCAGAAACTACTTAATAATATAAACCCTCCAGCAGCCAGAAGACCAGTTTTCCCGCATTGGGTTTTTCTAGGGACAGTTGTCCAAAAAATCTTGTGTGTCACTTTGTTTGTGTGCATGTATTTTGTTTTAGATCTGAATCGGTGAAAATTTGTTATGTGTTTACTTCGATGTTAATCTGAATTTTCAGCATTAATAACTTGATTAAGTAGGAGAAGTATAACCATATCTAACAGTAGGGTTTCTGCATAAATTCATATTCAGAAATTTTCACAGGGCCTTCATTCCCTCGAGACCCACAGTACCACAGGGAAACAGAGATGTCAGACCACCACAAAGAAATGGAGGACGTGGTCATTTAGATGATGAGAAACAGAGAGATCTCAGGAGGAGGAGATTATGCTTCACGTGCCAAGAGCCTTCGACATGGGGGCACAAGAGCACCATGGGCAAGGCCCATTTCATTTAGGTGTTCTCGGATAGTGAGCCAGAGCAGGGGGAGACTGAGATAGTAGAGGAGACAAGGGATGAGGGAGGTCCATTAGGTGCAGGAGGACCACCACCACCCCCACAAGGAGGAGGATCATTTGCTCCAGTAGGAGGAGTTCTTGCTTCACTTCGGGGTGTGTCGAAGTCCCTGACACTCAGAGTCAGAGGAACCATTCAGGGGTAGCGTGTGTCAGTCTTGGTTGACAGTGGGGCCACCCACAATTTTCTTGATGCCCGAATGGTGGAGCGTAGAGGCATATAGACAGCCACGTTAGAGAGATTCTCAGTCCTGATACCTGGAGCTCGGACTATGCAGTGTACCCGATATGTCCCGCAATTGACTCTACAGATGGGGAACTACTCTCTCACCGATCATTTCTTTATTGTTGATATTCTGGATTCTAATGTGGTGTTGGGAGTTCAATGGCTGTATACATTGGGGAAGGTCACCACTGATTGGCAGCAACTGAAGATGGAATTCAAAGGGCCTAATGGGAGACCAGTATTATTGAAGGGGATACACTCTTATCCACCTCAAACAATTTCAGCTCACAGGATGGAGGCCGATCTACGACATGCAGATATAGAGTGGGCATTAGAGCTAGGCATTTCTGAGACTGGGTCACGGGCCAAGGCTACGCACCCGAACATATTAGCTTTGCTGGAGTGGCATCAGGAGATTTTTGGAGATATCCTGCGAAATTTTCAATCTAAAAACTATATAGTTGCAGTGATAGATTAATTCCCCCTAGTTTTTATTTCAATAAGTTATTTTTCAGAAATATTCTGGCAAATATCGAAATAAATACTACAGCAACATTTACAAATACATATGCAGAGAAATAAACAGTAAAGGACATAAGCACTAGAATCAATCACAAGTACACAATTACTTTTGGACAATTGTCCCCGGAAAAACCCAATGCGGGAAAACCAGTGCAGCCGATAAGGGTTTTATTAATTCTTTAGCAAATGATATCTTTACAAGGAAATATAATGGCAGATAAAATCTAAAACACCTGACACTGAATTTTCGTCTCCCTCAGACAATTCTCTGACACTCTGATCAGCCCCTGTCAGCTTCTGTGCTTGTCTGCGTGTTTCACTGTGCAGTCCTAGCGCGAGACTGTGTAAGTCTGTGTAGGGACTATGTGGGTTCTCTACGCTAAGCCTTACGCTGCCTCCAGTGGCCCACTGCTTTCCTCTGTACCTGATCTCAAATTCTCAATCACCACTGACTCCCTCTGCCTTCTACTTCCGCAAACCCTTCGCCTTGCAACTCTCCCACTGAAATCGAATTCTATTACTTCAGAATCAATCTCCTTCGGGTACTGAGTGTATGCCCGGCTTGTTTTCCAAATGACCCTCAAGCCTTCTTTTATAATCTTCTCGTTGGAGAACCAACGACCCAGATTAGAAGATTAATCAATGGCTAAAATTAAAACTTGACTTGATCCATGTTTCCTAGAAGATTCACACTCTGACTTACTAATACCCTTTAATTATTACATTTCCCTAAGTTTAGACTTAGGGTCTTCATTAAAATACTTAATTATTTTAATAAGTCATGAACCGAGTGGAATTTCCACAAACTGTTTCTGGGTTCTTTGGAATGCTTCTGTCCACGCCTCCCTGCAAAGTTTGAGACTTGGAACACTTCCGAATGCTACAAAAATAAACACTCCCTCTTAGCGAGGAAGGTGTTCCAAAAATATGCCTGTTGCATGTTGCTCTGCTTTTGAAGCATCCTCTACGTTGTTGACCTCTAGATGTTGCCCCTCATCTGCTGCGTTGTTGTCTTCTGTACTTATGCCTTTGACACTGCCACTGTCACTGCTGCATATGTACCACAGTTCCCTCTGAATACTGAATCTATCCATTCCTGCTACTGGAAGGGATTCTTCATCATCCCCATCTTCTCTCTAAAGTAGACAAACTTTGTCTTCCCTAGAGCCTTTGTACGGATGTCTGCCACCTATTCTCCTGTTGGAGTGTACTGCAACTGAAGAGCTCCACGTTGTACACAGTCCCTGATGAACTGACAACTGATGTCAATATGTTTTGACCTTTCATGACACACAGGATTTTCAGAGAGCTTGATGCAACTTTGGTTATCGCATAAGATGTTGGTCGCTTCCATTTTCTCCTTGAATAGGTTCACTAATAGTTTTTGAAGCCATATGGCCTCGCATAAAGCTGTGTTGGCTGCCATATACTCTACTTCAGCTGAACTCAGTGCTACGGACTTTTGTTTCTTGCTGCACCAGGAAGTCATTCCTAATCCTAGACTGAAACAATACCCACTGGTACTCTTCCGATCCACTGAGTTTCCAGCCTAATCTGCATCGGTGAAACCACTCAACCTGACATCATTGTTATGGGTGTACTTCAATCCAAGCTCGACTATTCCTCGAAGGTACCTGAGAACATGCTTGGTTGCTGCCCAATGTGCTCTCTTTGGTTCAACCATGAACTGACTGAGGGTATTTACAGCATAACATATGTCTGGCCTTGTATTTACCAAATACATCAATGACCACATGAGCTGCCTATATAGCATAGGATCAGCCTCATCATCTTCGAATGTGTCTACTTTCTTCCAGTTGGCTATCGTTGGAGTTATCATGGAGTTATCATGGGTCTACAATCCTCCATCTGAAATCTCTTCAAAATCTCTGTAGTGTATCTACCTTGACAAAGGAAGATCTCCCCATTCTGTTGCCAAACCTCCAACCCCAAAAAATAGTGCATCCGTCCTAAATCCTTCATGTCAAATTCTTCAGCCAAATCCTTCTTGCAGTCTGTGATGAGCCTTGATGATCCTGTCAAGAATAGATAATCTACATACAAAACCAGTATCAACGGCTCACTCCCTACTCTCAAATAGTAGAGGTTGGGATCTGCGTTACTCTTGACGAATCCCATCTTCTACAGGTAGCTGTCAATTCAACCATACCAGGCTCTAGGAGCTTGCTTCAGTCCATATAACACTTTCTTCAAACTGCACACATGAGTCTTCTGATCATGTGTCTCAAAGCCCTCTGGTTGTTCTATATACACCTCTTCCTCTATCACCCTATTCAAGAATGTTGTCTTGACATCCATCTGGTGAATTTCCCATTCCATCCGCACAGCAAGGGATATCACAGATCTGATAGAGGTGTACCTGGCTATAGGGGCGAAGGTTTCTTCATAGTCAATTCCTTCCTTTTGAGCATACCCCTTAGCCACAAACCTGGCTTTAAATTTCTCGATGTTGCCATCTGCAACATACTTGATCTTGTAGATCCACCTAGATCGTACAACTAATCTCTCCTGAGGTCTGCGAACCACTTCCCAGACATCATTTGTCATGATGGAACTGTACTCTTCCACCATTGCATCAATCCACACATGGTGTTGAGCTGCTTCCCAAAAACTGGAAGGTTCTCTGACTTGAGCAACCAAGGCTTGATACCTCTCAAGCTTCTTACGCTATCTCTTCTCATTTCGAGGAATTCTGACAAAGTCTTTTGCATCCTTCAGAATCTGTCGAAGTTCCCTGCTCATTCTCCCATTGGTAGTGGGTGGATTTACCGGCTCTCCCTCTTGCAAGTCCTCGGGAGACACATCCCTTGGATCCCTATGCCTTGGAGAGGCAACTGAATTTTTTGTTGTTGGTTGTTAGGGCTGTACCAGATTCTCTTCCTCAGACTGCGTAGCAGCTGGCAACTCGCAGGATCTTCTGAAGGCCTTCTCTTCCATGAACTTAACATCCCTTCACACCACGACTTTCCTACTCTCAGGAATGTGGATGCGATACGCCTTTGCATTCTCATTGTATCCTACCAAATACCCCTTTTCTATAGTCATCTCCAACTTCTTCCTCTTCTCACTGGGTACATGACAGTAAATTGTACTGCCGAAGATCCTAAAGTGACTCACCTCAGGCTTACTACCAGTGAAGACACTTTCTGGTGTGATCTTTCCCAGTGCAGCGTGAGGAGTCTTGTTCTAAATGTAGACACTTGTATTACATGCTTCAGCCCACAGGAATTTGGGCATGTCTTGGTCATACAGCATAGCTCTTGTAGCCTCAACAATAGTCTTGTTTTTCCTTTCTGCCACACCATTCTACTCCAGATTGTATGGAGTTGTCCACTCTCTTTTGATGCCTTCTTTTGCGTAGAATCGAGTGAACTCTTTATCTATGTATTCACAACCATTATCTGATCGCAATACCTTGATCTGCTTCCCCGTCAGATTTTCAACCAGAGCCTTAAACTCTTTGAAATGACTAAAGACTTCATCCTTGGTCTTCAAGAAGTAGATCCAGGTTTTCCTAGAATGGTCATCAATGAAGGTGACGAAGTACTCGACACCACTAAAAGCTCTAGTGAACATCGGTCCACAGATGTCTGAGTGTATCAAGTCCAGTACACCCTTGGCCCTATTGTTGCTTCTTTGATACGTTGCCTTTGATATTTTCCCAATACGCACCCCTTGCAGACATCATCTCGTTTAGTGCTCAACTCTAGAACATCTGTGACAGTCTTCTAGAGAGTTCTCAACGCCCCATGATGCAAATGCCCAATTCTTCTGTGCCATAGCTCATTCAGGTCCGTTTCATCTGCATTGCCAACAAGTGCCATTAGAGCCTCAAGCTGCAACTTGTAAAGTTTGTTGCTTCTTACCCCGATCTGTGCCTTCTTCCAACTGGGGTGTTTGACGTAGACTCTATTGCCAATAAAGTAGATGTCATAAACTCAGTTTTGAAATTGAGACACTGAGAGCAAGTTCATCCCCAAACCCGGAACATGCAGTACATTAATGGCCCAGATTCTATTTCCAGCCTCGGTCTGAAAAACTACAGTACCTCTCCCAACAAGAGTGCAATTTGCTTTGTTACCCATGGTTATTTTGAAATTCATCTGCTCTTCTTGGTAGTCAGAAAAACAGTCCCGTACTCCAGTCATGTAAGCAAAGGCTCCACTGTCAATATACCAGACATCAGAAGAAGCAATGCTTGATACGCAAGCAAATTCTTCCTCAAGTCTGGATGCCAAAACAGATACATCATGATCCATTTGTTTTGTCATGCTTCCTTCCCTCTCGGAGAACTGCGTGAACCCTTCTGCGTTGCTGCTGCAACAATAGACTTTCGTTCACTAGTCGATTCTCCCTTTCTGTTACTCATCTCTGACTCTAATACCATGTGAAATTTTCAATCTGAAAACTATACAGTTGCATTGATAGATTTATTCCTCCTACTTATTATTTCAATAACTTATTTTTCAGAAATTTTCTGGCAAATATCGAAATAAATACAACTGCAACATTCACAAATACATATGCAGAGAAATAAACAGTAAAGGACATAAGCACTAGAATCAATCACGATTCACAAGTACACAATTATTTTTGGACAATTGTCCCTGGAAAAACCCAATGCGGGAAAACTGGTGCAGCAGATGAGGGATTTATTAATTCTTCAGAAAATGATATCTTTACAAGGAAATATAATGGCAGATAAAATCTGAAACACCTGAGACTGAATTTTCGGCTCCCTCGGACAATTCTCTGACACTCTGATCAACCCCTGCTGGCTCCTGTGCATGTCTGTGTGTTTCACTTCGCAGTCCTAGCGCTGGACTGTGGAAGTCTGCGTAGGGACTGTGTGGGTTCTCTGCGCTGTAGCCTCAAGCTGCCTCCAGTGTCCCACTGCTGCCCTCTGTCCCTGATCTCAATCACTACTAACTCCCTCCACCTTCTACTTATGCAAACTCTTCGCCCTGCAACTCTCCCACTGAAATCAAATTCTATTACTTCAGAATCGATCTCTTTCGGGTACTGAGTATATGCCCGGCTTGTTTTCCAAATGACCCTCAAGCCTTCATTTATAATCTTCTCGTTGGAGAACCAACGACCCAGATTAGAAGATTAATCAATGGCTAAGATTAAAACTTGACTTGATCCATGTTTTCTAGAAGATTCACACTCTAACTTACTAATACTCTTTAATTATTTCATTTCCCTAAGTTTAGACTTAGGGTCTTCATTAAAATAAATAATTATTTTAGTAAGTCATGAACCGAGTGGAATTTCCACAAACTCTTTCTGGGTTCTTTGGAATGCTGTTGTCCAAGCCTCCCTGCAATGTTTGAGATTTGGAAAACTTCCAGATGCTACAAAAATCAACATATCCCACCAGGGAGGCCGCTAGATAAGGGAATCGAGCACACCATTGAGTTGGAGGAGGGTGTGAATGCAGTGATCAATCCACACCTGGTGTTGAGCTTCTTCCCAAAAACTAGAAGGTTCTCTGACTTGAGCAACCAAGGCTTGATACCTCTCAGGCTGCTTAAGTTGTCTCTTCTCATTTAGGGAAATTCTAACAAAGTCTTTTGCATCCTTCAGAATCTGTGGAAGTTCCCTGCTCGTTCTCCCACTGGTAGTGGGTGGATTTACCGGCTCTCCCTCTTGCAAGTCCTCGGGAGACACATCCCTTGGATCCCTATGCCTTGGAGAGGCAACTGAATTTTTTTGTTGTTCGCTGTTGGGGCTGTACCAGAGGCTCTTCCTTAGACTGCGCAGCAGCTGGCAACTCGCAGGATCTTCTGAAGGCCTCTCTTCCATGAACTTAACATCCCTTCGCACCACAACTTTCCTACTCTTAGGAATGTAGATGCGATACACCTTTGCATTCTCGTTGTATCCTACCAAATACCCCTTTTCTACAGTCATCTCCAACTTATTCCTCTTCTCACTGGGTACATGACACTAAATTGTACTGCCGAAGATCCTAAAATGACTCACCTCAGGTTTACTGCCAGTGAAGACACTTTCTGGTGTGATCTTTCCCAGTGCAGCGTGAGGAGTCTGGTTCTAAATGTAAACAATTGTATTACATGCTTCAGCCCACAGGAATTTGGGCATGTCTTGGTCATACAACATAGCTCTTGTTGCCTCAACAATATTCTTGTTTTTCTTTTCTACCACACCATTCTGCTCTAGATTGTATGGAGTTGTCCACTCTCTTTTGATGCCTTCCTTTGCGTAGAAACCAGTGAACTCTTTATCTATGTATTCACAACCATTATTTGATCGCAATACCTTGATCAGCTTCCCTGTCAAATTTTCAACCAGAGCCTTAAACTCTTTGAAACGACTGAAGACTTCATCCTTGGTCTTCAAGAAGTAGATCCAGGTTTTCCTGGAATGGTCATCAATGAAGGTGCCGAAGTACTCAGCACCACTAAGAGCTCTAGTGGACATCGGTCCACAGATGTATGAGTGTATCAAGTTCAATACACCCTTGGCCCTATTGTTGCGTCTTTGATACGCTGCCTTTGCTATTTTCCCAATATGCACCCCTTGCGGACATCATCTCGTTTAGAGCTCAACTCTAGAACACCTATGACAGTCTTCTGGAGAGTTTTCAAAGCCCCATTATGCAAATGCCCCATCCTTCTGTGCCATCACTCATTCAAGTCCGTTTCATCTGCACTGTCGACTAGTGCCATTAGAGCCTCAAGCTGCAACTTGTAAAGTTTTTTGCTTCTTACCTCGATCTGTGCCTTCTTCTTCCAACTGGGGTGTTTAACGTAGACTCTATTGCCAATAAAGTAGACGTCATAACCCCAGTTTTGAAGCTGATACACTGAGAGCAAGTTCATCCCCAAACCCGACACATGCAATACATTAGTGGCCCGGATTCTATTTCCAGCCTCAGTCTGAAAAACTACAGTACCTCTCCTAACAGGAGTGCATTTTGCTTTATTACCCATGGTTATTTTGAAATTCATCTACTCTTCTTGGTAGTCGGAAAAACAATCCCATACTCCAGTCATGTAAGTAGAGGCTCCATTGTCAATATACCAGACATCAGAAGAAGCAATGCTTGATACGCAAGCAAATTCTTCCTCAAGTCTGGATGCCAAAACAGATACATCATGATCCATTTGTTCTGTCATGCTTCTTTCCCTTCCCAAAGAACTGCATGAACCCTACTGTGCTACAGTTGTAACAGTAGACTTTCGTTCACTAGTCGATTCTCCCTTCCTATTACTCATCTCTGGCTCTGATACCATGTGAAATTTTCAATCTGAAAACTATACAGTTGCCCTGATAGACTTATTCCTCCTACTTATTATATCAATAATTTATTTTTCAGAAATTTTTTGGCAAATATCGAAATAAATACTACTACAACATTCACAAATACATATGCAGAGAAATAAACTGTAAAGGACATAAGCACTAGAATCAATCACAAGTACACAATTATTTGTGGACAATTGTCCCCGGAAAAACCCAATGCAGGAAAACCGGTGCAGCAGATGAGGGTTTTATTAATTCTTCAGCATATGATATCTTTACAAGGAGATATAATGGCAGATAAATCTGAAACACCTGAGACTGAATTTCAGGCTCCCTCGGACAATTCTCTGACACTCTAATCAACCCCTGCTAGCTCCTGAGCCTGTCTGCGTGTTTCACTACGCAGTCCCAGCGCTGGACTGTGTAAATCTGCGCATGGACTGCGTGGGTTCTTTGCGCTGCAGCCTCAAGCTACCTCCAGTGGCCCACTGTTGCCCTTTATCCCTGATCTCGATCACTACTGACTCCCTATGCCTTCTGCTTATGCAAACCCTTCGCCCTGCAACTCTCCCACTGAAATCGAATTCTATTACCTCAGAATCGATCTCCTTTGGGTATTGAGTGTATGCACGGCTTGTTTTCCAAATGACCCTCAAGCCTTCTTTTATAATCTCCTCGTTGGAGAACCAACGGCCCAATTTAGAAGATTAATCAATGGCTAAGATTAAAACTTGACTTGATCCATGTTTTCTAGAAGATTCACACTCTGATTTACTAATACCCTTTAATTATTTCATTTCCGTAAGTTTAGATTTGGGGTATTCATTAAAACAATTAATTATTTTAATAAGTCATAAACCGAGTGAAATTTCCACAAACTGTTTCTGGGTTCTTTGGAATGCGATTGTCCAAGCCTCGCTGCAAAGTTTGAGACTTGGAACACTTCCAGATGCTCCAAAATTTAACATATCCCACCATGGAGGCCGCTAAACAGGGGATTCAAGCACACCATTGAGTTGGAGGAGGGTGTGAATGCAGTAATCACCACTCCTTATAATATCCTAAAGGGAAATAACCCGATGTCAGTGCACACACAACCAGGACAGATATAGAAAAATACAATACTTGCAACCGGATCAGCCGAATAATCACACATAGGATACCGAGAAAAGCTGAGCCATTTATTAATGCGAAAGTACATAGAGAGGAGTACGAGAAAATCGAGGAGTAAGTGCCTTCCTCCTTGCCCCTGGAAACAGGCGGTGAAACCCTCTCAAACGAGATAATGGGCCCTTAACAAGGACGGCGTCCTAGGCATACGAAAGGCGAAAACGAAGGCGGGCTGGCCCAGACTGGGGTGAAAGTGGAAAACTCCCTCCTGTCCAAAAACGCTGTCTCTGCTAGTGACAGCGCAGAAGCAGATGGAGCACCAATCACCAAACCCTCCAGACAGATAGATCAGCCACCGAATGCTAGAAAACGCTGTTGAGCCCTCTCACACAAGCCTGCTCCTCAGATCAGCGTCCTACCTGGTGGATCTGCCTCCTGAATGCTCAGATCTGCTGGATCTGAAGCCTCCAATCATATCTGCGTCCTATCCCTCCTGATCTGCGTCCTCCTAGATCAGATCTGCTACCAAACCTTCAGATCTATGCTGGATCTGACAATATCTCTTGATCCTGCTGACCTCAGAGTGGATGCGATGTTATCTCTTCGGATCTAGGCTAGATACGCAATATCTCCCTCGGATGTTTTAATCTCCCAAGCTGGATCTAGTGCTATACCTTCAAATCTGCAACATACAAAACTAGATCTGCAAATATCTGCTCAGATCTACCCTCTCCAAGGCTGGATCTATCAATGGCCTTCAGATCTGCATCCTCCTCTTCAGAACTGGACAGCGTCCTCACTCCCACAGCTGATCTGCGTCCTTCTTCCTCCTGGACAGCGTTTTCTCTGCTCAGATCTGGACTGCGTCCTCCCTGGAACAGCGTCCTCACTCTCCCAGGCTGATCAGCGTCCTCTCTCCTCCTGAAACAGCGTCCTTCCTCCTCTGAACTGCGCAGCCACAAGAGGGCTTCTTCCTCTCCAAATCTGCACCAGAAACTGCTGCTGCTTTGCTACTGAAACTGAAAGGTGTACTCAGAACAGAACCTTACTAAGGTGGGCACTCGAAGTCCCCGAAGCTAAGGGTGAAACCAGAAATAACCTTACCAGGGCAGGCACTCGAAGTCCCCCGAGGCTAAGGGTGAGATCTCCGACCGGAGACACTCGGTTGCACTAACAGTGCTGCAGACCGACTAAAAAACCAGCGTGCTGAAGCAGACAGAAGTCTAGCTCTCAATAATAATATCAAATCATGAATGATCCAAATGAGGTGAGAACCTCTCCTTTTATAATGCCAAACTCCCTCCAAAACTTAACTCTCCTTTGACCTGCGCAGTGTACCTTGGGTCAGCCTGATGCCTCCCCCATCATACTCATGTGGACCCCCAAGGCCCCCTCTCTTAAGTTACAACGTCAATCTACTAGGAAAAGAACACTTTATTATAAAGTGAGGTGACTAAGTGAGGTGACACCTCTTATTTCTCACTTTCTTTATTATTTCTAGCTAAAGCGGAAAAATAAAGCAAAAATGAAATATTCCAATTAGCAAGACTAGTAGAATATTACATATAGGCATCCCAAGGCCGGTAAGGATGAGATACAGAAGGCCATACAGGAGTTACTGAGATTGGGACATATCCGGCCCAGCTCTAGTCCCTATGCCTCTTCGGTATTGTTGGTGAAGAAGAAAGATGGGAAGCTAAGCATGTGCATAGACTATCGAGTGCTAAATAAGAAGACTCTAAAGAACGGGTATCACATTCCCCACATAGATGAGTTGATGGATGAGCTGAGAGGAGCCAAGTACTTATCTAAGATAGACTTGCGCTCAAGATACCACCAGATCTACGTGAGGGAGCAGGATATTCCCAATACTGCTTTTCGTTGCTACTATGGGCATTTCGAGTTCTTGGAGATGCCCTTTGGGCTAACCAATGCTCCTGCTACTTTCCAGTCTTGTATGAACCATGTGTTCAGTGGGCAGTTGAGGCGCTTTCTTTTGGTATTCTTTGATGATATATTCATTTACAGCTAGATGTGGGAGAGACACCTCCAGCACTTGGAGGAAGTGCTACACATACTTGAGGAGCAATAGTTGTATGTGAAGATGTCCAAATGTGAATTTAGGCTAATTGAGATGTTGTACCTTGGGCATGTGATAGGAGAAGATGGGGTGAAGGTGCATCAAGAGATGATTCGAGCCATCTTGGATTGGCCAACAACCAGGAATGTGACGAAGTTGAGGGCCTTCTGGGTATTTGCACTTATTACAAGAGGTTTGTGAGAGGATTTTCACAGCTGGCAGTGTTGACCACTAGAGTGGCACCTAATGATTATATGAAGACTCCATCCCCAAGGATGAACCAAAGGACACTTGTACCATCAGATATCATCAATTCAATAGAGTTTTTAAACTCTACTTCTACTTTTCATTTTCTCTTGTACCCAGATTCCAGGCCTAGGTAACTTGGGACCTTGCCAACAAGTGAGTATTACTCTAGGAGGTTTTTTTCACTCGGTTAATTATCATCTCCCTATCAGGACGTAATAATTAATTGGGTTTTTTCCTCCAATTTTACCCCAAATCCGTAGTACCGCTTGATGGTAAGGCCTTGGGTGAGTCCTGCTGAGATTTTGTGTATTTGGGGTAGCATCAGTTGTGCTCTAGCTCCCAAATTTAGTGGAGGGACTAGAGTACACTTGATCTAGAAGACCCAGAAATGGATTTAAGAAATTTTAACTTGTGTTCAAGTTATTCAAATAATTAATTATTTTTAATGGATTTTCTAAGTCTAACTTAGGAAAATAAAACAATTAAAGTGAATTAATTAACACGTGCTGAAATTGTCTTAAGTCACATGGATCAAGCAGTCTTTTAATCTCAGCCGTTGATGGATGATTTAATCTCGATCGTTGAAGGGTTCAACGAAAAAGTACAAGAGAAAGGCTTGAGGGTCAGTTGAAGACACACAATTTCTTTAGATCTGAGGAGTAGATCTGGAATTCTAGAGTGGGTTTGCTAAGAATTTATGGAGGAATTTCCTATAGTGAGGGGTAGTATTGGCCAAGGGAATGTTCTGATTCTAGGGCCAAGAGAAAACAAGAGGCAAGATGAGCAGCTCAAGGACAGCGCAGAGAGGCTTCATAGCCCCGCAGAGTAGCAAGGGTAGCGCAGAGGCAGCTAGGGCCACGCTGGGTGACACTGGCCTAGCAAAGGCAGCGCAGGGGCAACGTAGACCCTCTAGGGGTGACGCAGGCCCTCCTAGGGCCACATAGAGGCTGACGCAGTCCCTCCAGGGCAACATTGGGGCTTCAGAAGCAATGCCGAGGGTTTCTAGGGTAAGATTCGGGCTGAGTCCTGTAAATCCCGTTTGAGGATGTGGATCAGTCAAATATTTGGCACTAGAACTTCAGGTTAGTTGCAGATGATATCTTTTATTCTCTGTCGGGTTTTCCAAAGTTGGAACCCAGATTTGTTGTACTTAGAACTACTTAATAATAAACCCTCGTATCTGCTAAACCGATTTTCGAGCTTTGGGTTGTTCCAGGGACTTATGTCCAAAAATCCATGTGTCAATTTGTTGCATGAGTGAATTATTTAGTAAATGATTTGCATGTGTAGGCTGTAGTTGTGTTTATTTTCGATATTTTCTGAACCTAATTTCTGGAAATAACTTGTATAAATTATATCAAATAGGAGGAAATAAACCAATACACTACAGTAGAATTTTCACATGGTATCAGAGCGATAGTAGATCAAGCTGAATCTCTAGCAACCAGCTGAAGAAATATTTTTTCTGCAGGGTGGCAAAAGAAGAAGCAGATCCAGAAAGGGCATCTTGACAGCAAGGGAAAGCAGATCCAGGAGACAGCATTGAAGCTGCACGCAGACCCTTCCTAGGGCATCGTAAGGACTGCATCACCCAGTTTGGGGTTACGCAGTCCACTTCTGAGCAGCACTAGGACTGCACTGGGCCAGCCAGGAGGACGTTGTCCAGTCACTTCTCTTGTTTCAGAAGTATTTTGCCAAGATCCAGAAGCAGTGCTTCAGATCTTCAGCAATGCTGGTGGGGTAGAGATTCTGCAGGTGCAGAATTGTGCCTAGCTAAGGCAACAAAGGCGGGAGGAAGACAGTCATTCAGCGGAGCTGAGCCAAATAGATCTGAGATTCGATCAGGAGGATCAGGGGATATTGTCCGTTTGAGTTTTGGTGGAATATTTCCAGAAGGGAAGTCAGTTTTCAGTAGAAGCAGTTACTAGAGGGTTTCTAGTCACCGAGAAACCCAGATCCAGAGGGAGAAGTACTATTTCTTTCATATCTGAGCAAATATGGCTAGATATGGACTGAGGGATCAAGATAGATTGGATGGCATGTCCAACTATGTTATCTGAAAGACCAGGATCCTCTCAGTTCTGAATGAGTATGGTCTCAAAGATCATGCAGAGAAGACACTTGTTGTACCAACCGATGCAAATCCACTCAAGAAGTATGAAGAAAATCAAGCATGGACGAAGCGATTGATCATAGACGGAGTCAAGGACCATGTGATTCCTCGTGTTACTGGTAAGAATACAGCACATGACATGTGGTCAGCTTTGGAAGTGATGTACCAAAGAGGCTCTGTGCAAAGAAGAACGCTTCTTGAGAATCAGATGCGGATGTTCCAAATGATGAAGGGTGAAGAGATAGATCCATTTCTCTTTAGACTTCAAGCTATCCGTGACCAGCTGAGTGGCATGGGTGCTAATCCAAATGAAGGGCTCCTAGTGAGGACGAACATGAATGTTGTCTTTGAAGAATGGGAAACGTTTGTCCAGAGCATTCTGGGAAGGGCGGCGTTACCATCATGGGCAGATATGTGGGCTATTCTCCGCCAAGAGGAGATCAGGAAGATCACCAAGAAGCAATCCATCAATGGAGGAAGTGGATCAGCCAGAGTGAAGAAAGAAGAGGAGGAGGATGCAGCTCTTGTATCAAGGGAAAAGAAGAAAGGGGAGAAGAAGAAGGACCTCTCCAAGGTCCGGTGCTTTCACTGTGGTGATCTTGGTCATTTCGCCAGCAGTTGTCCTAAGAAGAAGGACAAAGGAGCTTCTGATTCCAAGGCTGCCGCAGCAAATGACGATGGCTCTGATGATGATGCAGCCATGAGTGCTCATGCACCTCGAGAGAAGAGGTGAGGTGACATGGATATATAGAGTATCCATATTTGGTGGCAGGATCCTTAAGTCAACCCTACTCTTCGATCATGTTATCACTCCACCAGATTCCCAAGGCTGAGGAAGGAATCCCAACAAAGGTAACCACAAACCAAGATTTTGACTTGATAGCAAGCCCTATCAAGCCGGAGAGGGCTGGAGCATTTAGGGTTTAGGCTAGATAATGAGTACAAGGGATTGTTTTGATTGGGTTTTGGTTGGGTAAATCAGTAGATAATGAAAATAGATCAAGGAAAGGTTAGGTCAAGGCAAGAGACAAAAAGGGTTGCAGGGATGAATGGGGCAAGGTAGGTACAATGTCAATCACTTGAGGCAAATGGTTATGGGATGGTTCAGAAAATGTAAGAAGGCTGAGGGAAGCATAGAAGATGAATTTCTCTCAGACAGAAGACATGAAACAAATTATAACCAGTTATCCAAAACAGAGCATGACTAGCATGAATTCTAATCTCACACTTATAAAAGATCATATCATAGAAATGGAAAGGAAAGGAACAATACATTCACACATATGTAACTAAAGAGGAAACAATGAAGGACATTTAATACCACAGGTATCCCATAAATATAGTTGCAACTCCTCTTCTATTAATGGCCAAAACTGAATACAAAGTCTTCTGGATCCACAAAGCAAAATGAAACTAATTCCAACCTTTGACTCCTATGAAGATCTGAGCTAAATAGACCTCAAAACCACCTCCACTCATCCATAGGGGTCGAATTCATGAGATGAGGGAGATATTACATAAAAAGTTGAACTGATAGCTAGAGTGTAGGATGAGAAAAGTGACTCACTCCTATCTCTAATGAACTGATTCATTACACCTCAAATGGTTGACTTACCTAATGTATTTACCCTAGGTAAAAGTAAAAACATGATATTTATATTCATCTTGACCATTTACATAAGTAAATTCCTCATCTCCTAAAGTAAAAGTCAAATTGGAGTGAAACTTCAAAATTTTCTGAAGACTGTGTAAAATACATTTTTCTTGTGAAACAAGCAGCGTCCAGGTAGAAAAATTAACCTCTATTCAAGGTTGATTTTGAGTGCCTTCCCGGTGTCCAAATCAGCTCCATGATAGCTCATTGGAAAGCCCTTTGAGTCTATTTTCCAAAACTACCTCCAGTTTTCAAAATGGTGCTCATTTTCCCTGTCAAAAACCTGTTCTCCCAAAACTGGTAAACGCGCAGTGACCAGGTAGATTTAGAGGCAGAAACATGAAATTTTGATGGTTTTTTGAGCTTTTGATGGACCAGTTCTCCTCCAAAAACCTTGAAACTTTCTAGGGTTGATGTCCTCATCAATACAAACCTACTGGTAATGGCCATTTGTCATTTGTATGTCCCGAAAAAGAGTATAGCGTCTAGGTCGCTATGCGTTTAGGAAAATTTATGTGTGCAAAAATATTCAAAAACGTAGAATTTTCATAGAATGCAAAATTTTGCCAAAACTTGTCAAAATTTTGAGGGTACTTGATCATTTAATGTTTGAATCATGAAGTGACAACTCTGCAAGTATGTCCAACTTCTCTTTCTTCTCTTGCTTGGTCAAAGCTTGAATTTTTGCATGGGCTCATTTGAGCTTGGCCTTTGCAATTTTGTTCCTCATGCCATAACGTTTTGCCATCTTTCTCTGAATGTCATTGTCCTTTTGAGCCTTGGCCAAGAGTTGCTCCAAGTGTTGGTTGACCCTTTCAAACCATGCTTCTTTGTTTTCATTGATCTCTAGGGCAAGATTTTCATTTAAGGTAAGTTGGTCTGCTAGCTCAGCTTCCCTTTGTCTCTCTAGAGCTAGAGCTCTTTTCAGCCCTCTAGTCCTTGATGTCTGTCTTGGAGGCTGATCCTCCTCACCATTAGGTTCACCAAACCTTTCCAATGTTTCCTCAAGCAAGGCTTTAGCCTTTTCTTCCTCCCTTTGTGCTTTGATATACTTCACCTCGTTGATGACTTGCTTGGCCTTCAGTTGTTGATTTTCTTGCTCAAGGAAGTGAATCACATACTTGGCCCTCTCAAGATTATTTTGGAGCTCATTAATCTCAGCCTATTTACCTTTAATTGCTTCATTGGTGATTTTGCCTTCATCCTCCTCACCTAGGTCAATCAACTGAAATTCTTGCTATGTCTCATGATTGTCCTCCTCATCATGAATGACTGGCTCTATCACCTGTTCCTTACCTTTATTTACCTGTTGTGTTGATGAAGAAGGCATGGCCCCTTTCACTCCAAGTGAAGAAAACACATGCCTATAGCCTCTCTCGTAAGTTTTGGGCAATGGCTCAACCTCAGCGAAACTAGCCCATTTTGCCTCAATGTCCTCATCATTGCTTGATGACTCAGAATCATGGTGTGATGATGACGAAGGGTAGTAAAAAGGTGAAGAAGAAGGGTCAATGTGAGGTGAAGGTGAATGAGATGAAGGGAAGTGTTTGGGATATGAAGGAAATGGGAATGTGAAGGGAGCCTAGGTTAGTGAAAACCCTAGGACTTAGGGCTATTAGGGATGAGATTGTTTAGGGAATGGGGATAAGGAAATGGGAGAATGATTTTAGGGATGTGAGGAAGAGAGTATGAAAGTTTAGGGATTAGTTTGTGGGGAGTAAATTAAATTTTATTAAACATTAGGGTTTCTTTCTTTAGAAGTAGGTTCAAATTGACTTGAAGCAAAGATGATACATCAAAGAGAGGGTGGCTTGGTCACTTACTGGTAAATGAAGCTTTGAAGAACCCTTGTGCAAATATGTAGCATGAAATGGTGAAGTGATAGGCTGACAGAGGTGTTTTTTTCCATTTCTTGGGTGAACGCGCAGCGACTAGTTGAACGCATAGCATCCCTCCTGAACGCGCAGCACCAGTGCAACACCTTTTTGCAGACCCCATTTAGAGAACTTCCCGGCGTCCAAATTGGGCCTAGGATAGCTCGTTAGAAAGCTTATCCTGTCTACTTTCCAAATCTACCCTTTTTTTATGATTGGATTTGATTTGCCTTGTCAAAATTTGATTTTCCCAAGACTGGTCAAAAAGTGTTGAATGAGGGTGCAAAAATGCAGAGTTTTGTTGCAGGCAACGTTTGGAGGTCTTCCTCAACTCCAAATTGAGCTCATGATAGCTCATTGGAAAGCCCTATTTGTCTAGTTATCATTTGAATTATCAAGAAAGTAATTTGAAGATTCCAGCTATGAGAAAACTTAATTTTCCCAAGGTCACTCCAGAAGTGCAGCAACTCTCTTCTGGCACCTGTGTTTTTGACATTTCTCTAAAACCATGACACCTTTGTAAAATCTGAAGGAGGTTTTTCTTCCTTGACCTATGATGGACAAAAACCTCTCTCACATTTGTCAAATTCATCTTTCTTTGGTCAGAAACACAGTTTGAAGAAAAACCGACCCTATGAGTGGCAAATGACTTGACTCTTGGAATGACTTCTCAAAAAATGATGGAGACATGATGTTTGTGAGCTGAAATGACCTCGTACTTAATGATATGATCTACCTTATACCTCCTCTGCTCAAATGTCTCATTTCCATAGCAAACCCTAGCTCAATGGGAGAGGAAATTAGGGTTTAGTGCTTGTAAACAATGATGACTTGGGCACCCTTGGGAAAAATGGTTAAAAAACGAAGCGAGGTCAATGATAATGACGGAGATGAGGTGAAAGCAATTTAAAATAAGGCGGGATGGGTAGGATGCAAATACCAATGCTAACAGATCACATACGAGCTATGGGATCCTTAAGACGGCAGCGGGATGAGTCGGGAGATGGTTGCAGATAAGCACATTGAAGAGCAAGAGGGAGCTGAAGAGCTGAAGAGTGAGTAGCGTGATGCAGAGGCAGCAGCAGCAGCAGCAGCGTGGAGGCAACAACGCAGAGAGGCTAATGGGACTTCAGCAGCGCAGACAAGTTGTGCTCACACAGTGCAGTGTTGCAGGATGACAATGTCTCCAAGGGGACAGCGTGATTCCGCATCCAAGGAGCTTCAATGGTGGAGGGCAACTTGACTTGTCTGTCAAACAGTTGGGCAGAGTCTTTCAATTGCTTACTTCTCAGCCACTGAGTTGCAGTGTTGCAGTTAGCAGTGGCAGTGCTATGGGCAGCATGATGCAGCAAATTGAGAGGGAGCTGCAGTACAGATGTGGCAGTGTCAGTGGTAGTGGCATGGGCAGCAGTACAGAGAGCAGCAGTGCAGTAGATGGAGGGCAGCAGGCCAAGCATCAACAGCACAGATCTAGTACTCAAGATCTTGTGATACATGGTGTGATGTATTGCTAGATCACACTTTTAATGCTAAGAGGGAGTGTTGAGATTTTGTGTATTTGGGGTAGCATCAGTTGTGCTCTAGCTCCCAAATTTGGTGGAGGTACTAGAGTACACTTGATCTACAAGACTAAATGGATTTGAGAAATTTCAAGTTGTGCTCAAGTTACTAGTGGTCCTCAGCTTACAGACAGGAGACAAGGAGTTGAGGAGTCAGAGGCTCTGGAGGAGTAGCGTGCCTCACCAGAGAGGATCTCAGTGACAGAATTTCTGTGGTAGCGACTGACGTTCATGCCAAATTCATGTGGATCCAGATCAAGGCCAGCGTCCCCCCTCTAAGAGACATTTACATTGTGGCTTGCTACTTCCCCCCCACTTCCTCATCCTTTGCCATCCATAGTAGTGATGGCGACCCCTTCACATACTTGTACCCTAACATTACCAAATACTCAACATTAGGTGACATCATTATCTTGGGGGACTTTAATGCCCGAACCGGGGACCTCCAGATACCCATTCATGATCGTACAGAGGATGTCTTCTACACCCGAGGGATAGATCCAACCTCGATGAACATGCACCATAGAGGATAGCCTGGCCCCACGACAGCCTACGGGAAGCACCTTCTACAGATGGGGGCGTCCCACAAGTTAATCATCCTGAACGACCTCCCTTGTTTTCCTTCCTCCCACTTCTTTACTTGCCGACCCCACGGAGGGGGTGCAAGGGTGGTCGACTACGCTCTTGCCAACCCTGATCTCCTTCCGCACATTCATAACTTCTCTATCATCCCTATTCCCCTATTTGATCATGCACTTCTCTCACTCTCTCTTTAGATCGGCATCCCACGTAAGCCCGCTCCCCCCCCCCTCCCACCCTTCAAGGCCCACCTCGCACCCTCTTCACGTTCGAAGAAGGTGATCCTGACGTCTTCTCATCTACCCTCAAGCACGCACTTCCTCCTATAGCCCAGTTCACCTCCCTCGAGACTGCCACCAACAAATACCACTGCCTCTCATCTGCAATCTGGGAGGCCGCACTCCAGTCCTTCCCTTCCTCCACCTGCCCCGCCACACCCTCTAGACCTGGAGTATGTCCTATGAATAAATGGTATGACCACAAGTGTAAGTCCTTGCACCAGGATCTCCGGCACGCTTTCAAACACTCCCGGCCATCATACCTTGCCATCCATTCGGCCTACCGCTGCCTCCTTCGCTGCAAAAAACATCATTTTATCTCCCACCAGAGATGGATTTTTTTTTATCTTCTTCTCCACTCTCCCAAGAAGTTCTGGAGCACCGTCCTTTCCAGGCAATCTCCCACCCCTACCGACCTCGACCCCAACTCCATGTTCTCCCACACCACCAAGACGTATGATATCCCTGGGCAACCCCCCACTCAGGTCATTTCCCCCCCCCCAACCACCTATCACCTCTTCTCCGACAAAGACATCAGAGAGGCAATATGGGCCTTAATTAGCAGCAAAGTCGCAGACGAAGAAGGCTTCCAGGCTGAATTCCTCAAATTTGGGCTTCGTCCTCTGGTTGGCTACCTAGCGGATCTTTTCAACCAGGTCATTCGTGATGGCTTCCCTGAGGAATGGTCGCACCATATTATCTATCCTATCCACAAATCAGGGCCCACTTCTGACCCGAACAACTACAGAATGATCATGGTCGGGCACACCTTCTCCAAGTTGTATGCTACTGCCCTCCACAGGGGACTATCCAGCTTCCTAGAGCAGAAACAACTCAGAGCTAGGGGACAAGCTAGGTTCAGACTGGATCATCAGACCACCGACCATATCTTCACTCTTCGAGCAATGATCGAAGAGGCCCGGTCTAGGTCCTCCAAAGTGTACTGCTACTTTGTGGACTTCAGGAAGGCCTTCGACTCCATCCCGAGGGAGGACCTATTTCAGAGGTTGAGAGAGATTGGCATCTCTTCGACTCTTTTGACTGCTATTATGTGCCTCTACGAGTCCGTGCTTGGCCGTCTCCGCATAGTTGGAGGGATGTCGGAGTTCATCCGAAGCACTATTGGAGTCAAACAGGGGTGCCCGCTTTCCCCCACTCTTTTCGAGATCTACATTGATGAGCTGGAATCTTTTCTCCAAGAGCATATCCAGGAGTCCGATGGGTACCTTCTCCACCAGGTCCTGATCTCCATTCTACTCTTTGCAAATGATATTGTTCTCCTGGCCTCCTCCTCAGAAGGGCTACAAAGATAGCTTGATGCCCTCGCAGCTTTCTGTGACCTTCAACACTTGACAGTGAACCTGAGCAAAACCAAAATTATAATCTTCAATGGGATGAAGAAATCCTCGATTTTCCACTTTCTCTTCAAGGGGGAAGAAATCAAAGTCGTCAGCAGCTACACCTACTTGGGAGCGCAGTTCTCGGGTCCCTGCTTTAGCCTTTGGCCGACCCTCCAACCCAGGATAAACAAAGGATACGGTTCCCTAGCTCTTCTTGAGAGACGGTGCTTCCACCACCACTTCCAGGATAGACCATCCAAGATGAACATCATGGATACCTTGATTCGCCCCACCGTGCTCTATGGATCGGAGATTTGGGGCCCCTCGTTACTGGATTCAGATTGGGCCTCGGTTGAGCGAGTGCAGACTCTTCTCCTACGCCGCTTCATCCGGTGCAAGCAGACAGTCCCTCAAAACATCATCCTAACAGAGTTTGGAGCTCAACCCTTCCGTATGGAGGCAATCTTCAGGATAGTCTTTTCTCTTCATCAGATCCGTGGCTTGGCGACACAAGGAAGGGGAGAGACAGATACCCATACCTGGCCTATTGCTCCTCAGAGAACATCGCTCATACCCAGACTGGCCGCACCAAACGCTGGTTCACAAGGATGACAGAGCTCCTCGGTCTTATCGGTATCCACACAAATCATCTCCCCCCCTTTCAGTATTCACTGAACGCACCGAGGCACCTTCTTCCAAACCAACAAGAACTCAACAAAATAATCAGGGAGGACATCTACAGGCGGTATATTCAGACCACATGGGTTAATCCTCCAGGCGGCCTGCACCCAAAAATGGCCTTTTACGCTAAACAATTTTTGGAGATCAGAGATGGGCTCATCACTCGACCCCCGTATACCCTCCAGCATTGGATGCATGCCATTAGGATCCCTCTGGAGCAGCTCAAAGTTGGGTCGCATAGGCTTTGGGTGGAAACAGACCACCATATTGACAAGACAGAGAGGATCTGTCAGCTTTGCCACCTTCAGGAGGTGGAAACCGAATCACACTTCATCTTTAGATGCCCGACCTACTATGAGATCTGCGGGCGCTTTTACTGCTTATTCAAAGGCCCCCAGAACCTGGCCAGCTTCCTTAGATATCCGGACCAGCAATGCCTGGCTCTCTACCTCCAAGAGACTTTTAAATACCGCTCGACTCTACTCCAGCCACCATCTACTTTGGCCACCACACAGAGCATCACAGACTCCTTCAGAGTACTCTCAACATAGCAGGGCACCAAAAGAACCCCCGATCGATCCATAGATCATGATTCCAGATCAGTGCAGCTCCGGGTTTCTCATCCCACTAGACCACCTCTTTGGCGTTCCAGAACCAGGCAACCCCCCCCCCACTCAGGGGACGCCCCAAATCCTCCAGGCAGCAGTGGCTACAATCCAGATCCAGCTCCTCCTCAAGGTAGCAAACATTGACGAGTTTTCTTCAGTCCTCTTCTATCGACTTTGGTTGTTAGGAGAAGGAGTTTCTCTCCATTCAGGAGGCTCATCCTTCTCCTCCAGTGCTTCCTCATCGCAGCCCATTGTCATGATATATCAGGCATTCAGTTGTCCAGGCTTTACTTTTGTATTACTTATAGCCTTGTATTTCCTGCTTTTGTGAAGAAAGGGGACCGTTTGGTCCACCAGCTAGTGTGATGAAATCATTGTAACCAGCAGTCCCATTGACCTTTTTGTGGTCATTCGATGGACATTAATAAAATTATCTTATCTTATCTTATCTAACTCTAACTTAGGAAAATAAAATAATTAAAGTGAATTAATTAACACATGTGCTGAAATTGTCTTACGTCACATGGATCAAGCAGTTTTTTAATCTCAGTCGTTGATGGATGATTTAATCTCGGCCGTTGAAGGGTTCAACGAAAAAGTATAAGAGAAAGGCTTGAAGGTCAGTTGAAGACATACAATTTTTGTAGAGCTGAGGAATAGATCTGGAATTCTAGGGCAGGTTTGCTAAGAATTTCCAGAGGAATTTCCTCTAGCGAGGGGAAGTATTGGCCAAGGGAATATTCTGATTCCAGGGCTAAGAGACAGCAAGAGGCAAGAGGAGCAGCTCAAGGACAACATAGAGAGGCTTCAGAACCAGGCAGAGCAACAGGGGCAACGCAGAGATAGTTGGGGCCACGTTGGGCTGATGTTGGCCTAGCAAAGGCAGCGCAGAGACAGCGTAGACCCTCTAGGGGTGACGCAGGCCCTCCTAGGGCCACACAGACACTGACGCAGTCCCTCCAGGGCAACGATGGGGCTTCAGAAGCAGCGCTGAGGGTTTCTAGGGTCATATCCGGGCTGAGTCCTGTAAATCCCGTTTAAGGGTGTGGATCAGTCAAATATTTGGCACTGGAACTTCAGGTTAGCTACAGATTTAATATTTTTTATTCTCTATCGGGTTTTCCAAGGTTGGAACCCAGATTTGATATACTCATAACTACTTAATAATAAACCCTCATATCTGCTGAACCGATTTTCCCGCTTTGGGATTTTCCGGGGACTTATGTCCAAAAATCCATGTGTCACTTTGTTGCATGAGTGAATTATTCAGTGAATGATCTGCATGTGTAGGCTGTAGTTGTGTTTATTTTCAGTATTTTCTGAATCTAATTTCCGGAAATAACTTGTATAAATTAAATCAAGTAGGAGGAAATAAACCAATACACTGCAGTAAAATTTTCAAGTGAGTATTAATCTGGGAGGTTTTTTTCACTTGGTTAATTATCATCTCCCTATCAGGACGTAATAATTAATTGAGTTTTTTCCTCCAATTTTACCCCAAATCCAGAGTATGGCTTGATGGTGAGGCCTTGGGTGAGTCCTAGTGTCTAGAGTCAATGTGTATTATCATACTAGATCACATAAAAAAATTCGTGGAATTTGGTTAGGTCTATGTAGTGATTTTTTAATATTTTAGATTTTCAGCGAGTCGAAAATTGCAATAAAAATTGTAATTGAATTGTAATGTGTTGCTTAGAGAAGTTGTATGGGGTATGAGTAATCAAAATTACACCTCTCACCCTCAACTTACTATGACACACTTTGAGGGGTTAAAAATGTGTTTCAAACCCTCAAAACCCACTTTTCCTAAGTTTAGTGGGAAATCTGGCAATTAATTAAGCCATAAATTAAATAAATAGAGAAAAATAAATATCCACACATGCTAAATGTTGTGGAAATGAGGTGGGAAATTATGGAGGAGTTAAAGTCAAGTCCCAAGGTGATGTGGACTCCCAAAATCAAGGAAAGGACATGTGCTCAAATAAAATCGAATTCCTGGCATTAAATGAGTTGTTAACTTGGAAATTCGAATTTATGAAGTTAATGCACATTTGGGAGGATTTGGGATAATATTTGGTGGAAATTTTTGTGGGAAATTGTCCCCACATGGATTACCACCCATATACACTTGTCATTCCATCATAAAATTCAAATTTCGCGCATAAGGGAAGAAGAAAATGATGTCCACTTGCCAGAATTCGATTTTTACACTTGGCATTGCAGCTCCACTTATCAAATTCGAATTTTCCTTGTCATCTCCTCCCTCTCACCACTTGGCATTTGGTTCTTCATTGGGATTTGCTCTCATTCTCTTATATAAGTGAGCATTGGGCTCTCATTTGTATAATGTAAAATGAGTTATTGGGCTTGAGGGCACGCTGCTGGATTGTACAGGTACTTGCAATATAATACAAAAGTCTTTGGGGTAACTTGTGATGGTGTTCTTCTCCTTGCATATGTGGTAAATTCTTGACTTCTTGTTATGCTTCTATTTATTTCCTCATGCTATTATTTCCTTGATGCTTCTTTCAAGTTATGGTAGTATGCAGCTATCTCATATTAGCATAAGAGTTACTTGATTGCTCTAGGATAAGAAATCTTCTATTTCATGTCAAATATATCTGTAAGAGTTCTTTCTATTGCTTTTATTTAATTTCATGTGGATTTAATATGTTGTGGTGAGATTGTGCAGAAGGATCCATCTTTGGTCAAGCTTTTCAAGCGCGAAGGGAAGTTCTCGGAGGAACCAACCCATTCTTAAAAATATTCAAGGAGAACCCGCATGTGTTGATTTCCGAAGTCTAATCTATATTTTATTTTGTCTTGCAGAGGCCGTTTTAAGTTTCTCAATATTCTTATTTCTTACATAAAAAAATCAAACTTAAAATAATTTATTTTTCAAGTATTGAACTTCATTTCTTTAATATCTGTCTATTTACAAGAGCCAAACTATGGCTAGTCAAAGAAGAGAGTTTGCTCATACTCTTTGGCCTAGCCTCTTGTAGATTATTTTTGTAATATTACTTTGTGATTTCTTGAGCTAACATTTCTTGTTGTAGATTTTCTCTAACTTGTTGTCTTGCAGCTACTTGCAAGTTTAATTTTCAGAAAACTACTTAGAAGTTTGCATGCAGGACCTTGGGGCTCCAACTTCTAGATTATTTCCTTCCCTTGGCCATGAGCATTAGGGTACCAGTAGTGGTTTACCCAACAGAGAAAATGCCGGTAGATGTACCTCTATCTCTGGACACAGAAAATATGGTTGATTCAGCTAAGGATGAAGAACCCCACAAGTGCCTACGCAGTCACTGCCTCACCCTTCAGTGTGCCTCTATCACCCCTTTTGGATTTGTTGAATCCGAGCCCTTTTTGGCTCATTGAAACCCTAGTGTTGCCCTTCCCTGCTCTGCGTCAGACCCTCTTGGCCTGCGTCACCCTCTTGTGACTGTGTCAGCCTCTGCATTGGTTCTGCGTGAGCTTGCCTGGGTCTGTGTCACCCCTGTTGGGCCTATGTTGCCTCTGCGTCACCCCTCCTAGACTGCATTGCCTCTGGTACGAATCTGCCTCTCTACCTATGTATTCTCGGCCTCTGATCTGAAATCCCTCTGTCGATCTGCTCCTTGCTACACTGCAAGCTTACTCGAAAATTCTCAACAAACCGCGCCCCAGAATTTCAACTTAGCTCAAGTGCTACCGCTATGTGTGTTCTCCAACTGACCCCAAGCCTTCCTTTAATACTTTTCTCATTGAAGAACCAACGTTCGTGATCTAATCTCTAATCGACAGCTAAAGATTATAGAAGACTTGATCCTCGTCACTTAGAACATTCTCACCCACATGTTTAAATTAATTCCCTTTAATCATTTAATTTCCCTAAGTTAGACTTAGGGACTCTATTAAAATAATTAATTATTGGAACAACTTAAGTTCTGGGTGGAATTTCTCCAGACGATTTCTGAGTCTTGGAGATCTCATGTGTTCTAGGTTTCTAGACCCTCCACAAAGTTTCGAAGCTAGAGCACATTGGATGCTACCCAAAAATCAACACTCCCTCTTAGCGAGGAATGTGCTCTAGAACCACTTCAACCTGAAGCATCACCCTGATCCACGACATCAGTCACCTGCGTTGTTGATGCTTGGCCTGCAGCCCCTCATCCTCTGCGTTGTTGCCTTCTATACTGCTGCCCATGACTCTGCCACAGTCACTGCCTCATCTGTACTGCAACTCCCTCTCAAATGATGCATCATGTTGCCCATAGCACTGACACTGCTAACTGTTGCACTGCAACTCATTTGCTGAGAAGTAAGCAACTGAAGGAAATCACCCATAAATCCAGACAGATAAGTCAGCAGAGCTGCATCTCGATCTGAAACACCCTTTGCTGCGAATTTTTGCTGACCCTCTGTTGCCTCTGCACTGTTGCTGCTCTGCACTGCATAAGCACTGCCTTTGCGCTGTTGAAATCCCATCAACCTTTGCGTTGTTGCTTCTACGTTGTCGCTGCCTCTGCGCTGCTCCAGTCTCCAGCATCCTAGCACTGCCCAATGTGTCTCCATGATCCTCTGCACCAACTGACTCCAGTCATCCTGTTGCTGTCATTAAGGGCTCTCGTAGCTCGTATGTGATCCAAGAGTTTGGGCACCTCAAGGATCGTGCCCCCACATTTGTAGTTCAAGAGAACTACAAATCTATGTCACCCCACCTCTTCTCTAGAGTCACATGAGCACTCATAGCCACATCATCATCATTGCCATCATCGCCCTTCGCTACTGCAGCCTTGGAATCTGAATCTTCCTTGCCCTTTTTCTTCTGAGGGCAGGTAGTGTCAAAATGTCCCAATTCACCACATTTGAAGCATTGGACCTTAGAAAGGTCTTTCTTCATCTTCCCTCGTTGTTGTTGTTGTCCCTTACATGCGAGAGTTGTATCTTCCTCCTCCTTGATCTTTGCTCCTCTATGTGAAAAATTCTGAAAGTTACTTTATGCAAAAATCTACTGCTAAATTTGGTTATACTTCTCCTACTTAAACAAGTTATTAATGTTGAAATATTCAGATTAACATCGAAGTAAACACATAACAGACTTTCACCGATTTAGATCTAAAACAGAAAAATACATGCACAGACAAAGTGACACACAAGATTTTCTAGACAAATGTCCCCGGAGAAACCCAATGTAGGAAAACCGGTCTTCTGGCTACTAGAGGGTTTATATTATTAAGTAGTTTTATGAATACAGCAAATATGGGCACCCTATTGGTTAACCCGACAGAGAAAAATAAATATTTGCAGCTAACCTGTCGTTCTGAGACCAAAAGACTGGCTGATCCACACCCTCAAACAGGATTTACAAGACTCAACCAATTTCTGGACCTAAAAACACCACCATTGCCCCTAAAGCCCCTGTGTCGGCCTAGTCAGCCTCTGCGTTAGCCTGGAGAGGGTTGTGTAACCCCAGAATGGGTAACGTAGACCCTACGCTGCCCTAGAAGGGTCTCTACGTAACCCTAGAGGGTCCCCTGTTGCCCAGCACTGCCTTAGAAGGAACTGCGTAGCACCTACGTAGCTGAAGCTGCTCTTTGCACTGTGCAGCTGCTGCGTAACTGCTGTTGTTGCTCTCTGCTTCTTTGCGCTGCCTCTTGCTAATTCTTGGCACTAGGATCAGACCATCCCCTTTGCCAAAACTACCCCTCTCTATAGCTGAAACACTTCTGGAAATTCTTAGCTAACCACGCCCTAGAATTCCAGCCTAGTCTTAGTGCTTTGTCTCCGTGTGTGTGTCCTCCAACTGACCCCAAGTCTTTCCTTTATACTTTCTCGTTGGGAAACCAAAGGCCATGATCTAATCTTAAATAAATGGCTAATATTAAAAAAAAGCTTGATCTGTGTGACTTGAGTCATTTCCATCACATGTTTTAATTAATTACCTTTAATATTTTTAATTTTCCTGAGTTAGACTTAGGGTCCTTAATTAAAAATATTAATTAATTAATTATCTCCCAAACTGGATGGAATTTCCCAAATCTCTTTCTGAGTCTTGGAGATCTCATGTACTCTAGTCCCTCCACAAATTTTGGGAGATAGAGCACATCCGATGCACCCCAACACTCAAGAAAACTCAACACTCCACCGTTGCTGCCCATATTGGACATTCTCCTGATCTCTTCTTGACGAAGAGCTGCCCACATGTCCTCCCAATTTGGAAGTGTTGCTCTGCCCAAAATACCTTGGACAAAGGTCTCCCACTCTTCAGACACTGCATTCAGGGTAGTTCTCACCATAAGATCCTCATCAACAGTGGCCCCCATAGCAACTAGCTGATCTCAAATCGCCTCCAATCTAAAGAGGAAGGGGTTGATTTCCTCTCCCTTTTGCATCTGAAATAGTCGCAGTTGATTCTCCAAAAGCATCTTCCTTTGGATAGAAATACCTCGATACAATGTGTTCAAGGTCATCCACATCTCATTTGTAGTATTCTCCTCGGAAATGTGTGGAACGACATGATCCTTTACCTTGTCCATAATCAAGCGCTTGGCTCTAGCTTGATTTTCCTCATACTTCTTCAATGGATCAGCGTCAACAAGAACAGCTACAACCTTCTTGGCATGATCTTTGATGCAATATTCGTCAAAGACTGACAGGATTTTGGCCTTCCAAATGACGAAGTTAGATGCTCCATCTAACCTGTCCTGATCCCTCAATCCATGAGAGGCCATCTCTGCTCAACGATGTTGAAACGGATACTCTTCTCCCTTCTTCTGTTGTTGCTTTCAGCAAGAGACTCGGATTTGGGTTTCTGGGCGATAGAAACCCTCTAGAGAATATGCTCCCTCTAACAAGTGATTTCCCTCCCGGAAATCCTCTACCAACTATGTCGAATCAGCTCTCTCCAAATCTGGTTTACTTCTACTTGTGGTTTTAATTTAACAAGTTATTTTCAAAAATATTCAGAAAACATTGAGTAAACACACTGCAGCCTACACATACATACAGATCAAGTACTGAAGAATTAAGCACATTCGACAAAGGACACACAAGATTTTTTGGACAAATGTCCCCGAAAAAACCCAATTCAGGAAAACCGGTGCAACAGCTCTTGAGGGTTTTATTATTATGCAAAATTATGAATACAATCTAGGGTACTAGTATTGGTTCACCCAACAGAGAAAATCTCGGCAGATGTACCTTTATCTCTAGAGACAGAAAATATGGTTGATTCAGCTGAGGATGAAGAACCCCACAAGTGCCTATGCAGTCACTGCCTCACCCTTCAGTGTGGCTGTGTCACCCCTTCTGGATCTGCTAAATATGAGCCCTTTTTGGCCCACTGAAACCCCAGCGTTGCCCTTCCCAGCTCCGCGTCAACCCCTCTTGGCCTGCGTCACCCTCCTGTGACTGCGGCAGCCTCTACACTGGCTCTGCATGAGCCTGGCTAGGTCTGAGTCAGCCTCTACACTAGCTCTGCGTGAGCCTGGCTAGGTGTGTGTCACCCCTATTGGGCCTATGTTGCCTCTGCGTCACCCCTCCTGGACTGCGTTGCCTTTGGTACAGATCTGCCTCTCTGCCTATGTATTCTCGGCCTCGAATCTGAAATCCCTTTGCCGATCTACCCCTTGTTGCACTGCAAACTCACTCAAAAATTCTCAGCAAACCACGCCCTAGAATTTCGGCTTAGCTCAAGTGCAGCGCTATGTGTGTTCTCCAACTGACCCCAAGCCTTCCTTTAATACTTTTCTCGTTGAAAAATCAATGGTCGTGATCTAATCTCTAATCGACGGCTAAGATTATAAAACACTTGATCCTCGTCACTTAGAACATTCTCACCCACATGTTTAAATTAATTCCCTTTAATTATTTAATTTCCCTAAGTTAGACTTAGGGACTCCATTTAAATAATTAATTATTGGAATAACTTAAGTTTTGGGTGGAATTTCTCCAAACGATTTCTGGGTCTTGGAGATCTCATGTATTCTAGCCCCTCCACAAATTTTCGGAGCTAGAGAACATATGATGCTACCCAAAAATCAACATTTGCTGGAGGAGAATGCCAGATGGGAAAATGAACAGAATTTACAGCGTCCATTTTTGCAATTGCTTGCGGTCAAGCAACATCTGGGAGGGGAGGACTGTAATGTCCCTTCCTAATTTTTCCTAATGTTTGGAAAATACATTTTGTCCATTTTGAATTAAATAAAATGATACCCTACATAAAATCACAAAACAAAGAGGCTCATACACATATTTTCCCATTCATATACTTGTTGGAGAGGTATGCACCATTGATGAAGGTTGGAATGAATTTTTTCACGTGTGAGGGCAGGTTTTCCAAATTGTACCAATATCACATTAGACTGCTCATGCACTTCACAGCAGTGAAGTCCCTCAATTTATGCAATTTCTTGTATAGAAGTGTGATCAAGATGTCTGAAAATGTGCAAGTCAAAAACACTGAACATTACCCTAGCCTCCTTCACCACAACTTGGTGAAGGTCATAGTTCTCCATCAGTTGGTAGAGAAGAACATGACATGGGATACCTTCATTGAGGCAGCCTAGCAAATGCACACAACCACTACACCAATTCAGCAGCAAAACATATCACCTACCATCTCAGCATAGCCTATGGATGTGGGATCATCAATCAAACTTGTTGAAGTTTCAAAGAGGCCTAGGCCTGAGGTTACTCACACCTATCAAAGAGGCAGGAGGCTTGTGTTTGCTCCTCAAATTGAGGAAGGGACCTGTTATCACTCTGCCATATTCCCAAGGCTGAAGAAAGAATCCCAACAGAGGTAACCACAGACCAAGCTTTTGACTTGATAGCTAGCCCTATCAAGTCGGAGAGGGCTCTCTCGAGCCCTCTCCAAAAGGTCACAACCAAGAGGGATGGAGGAATTAGGGTTTTTAGGCTAGAAATAGAGTGCAAGGGTTGTTTTGATTTGATTTGGTCCGGTTATCACAGCATGAAGAAATTAGGTCAAGGAAAACTAGGTCAGGGCAAATGAGATAGGGTTGCAAGGATCAATGGGGCAAGGTAGGCATAAGGCTTATCACTTAAAGATGATTGTGATGAGATGTTTTTGAGACTAAGGAGAAAGCTAGGAAGAGCATGGGAGATGTATTCTTCCTGGGCAGAGGAAAATGGGCAAACTATGATCAATTCCACAAAACAAAGCATGAGCAACCATGTGTTTTGATTATCAAACTTGAAAGAGATCATACCATAGAGATGAAGTGAACATGAATACAATACATTCTAACATATGAAACTGATGAAAAGACAATGATAAACATCATACCACAAGTATCCCAAAAAATAGTTGCAAACTCCTCTTTATTAGCTGGCCAAACTGAGTACAATAGTTCCTTGATAAATAAGAAAACATACAAACTGATTCCAACCTTTGAAAATGAGTCAAAAATGACATGATATAGGCCTCAAACAACCTCTCCCAACCTCAGGGGTCGAATCCCTAGGTTGTGGAGCTGATCCACAATAATCTGAACTAATACCTAGAGTGTAGGGAGGTCCAAGTGACTCCTCCCTAAATTCATTCAAACTGATTCATTTGACTTAATGATAAATTTTACCTAATGAATCTACCCCTAGGTAACTTATCTACATCATAACTACTTTTACATTCATGATTTACATTGGTAAAAATCTCATTGACCATGGTCAAACTGGAAAAAATAGAGAAAATTGGAATATTCTTCCGGAAAAATCACAATATCATTTGGAGGGCCGATGCGTTTTGAACTACCTAGTGTAGTTTATCATCAGGACTTTGCTACTGGTCTGATCAGATTAGTTTAAAATAAATATTGCTGAGATGCAGCGGTCAATTGCCAAGACCTAGACAATAATTAATGCATAATAACGTTATAAAAATAAAATATTAATATAAATAAAACATAATATTAAAATTAAAAATGAAACGGGTGAACGTTAGAATAAAAATAAAAACATAAAAAATATAAAAATAAGTAAATATATGAAAAAATAAATAAATAAATAAATAAAATCAAAATAAACAAGGAGAACATAATGAACTACACTGGGTAGTTCGAAACGCGTCGGCCCTGAAAAAGATATTGTGATTTTTCCGGAAGAATTGGTTAAACAATTATGGTTCACAGAAATTTGCAATATGAAAAATTGAAAAATATCAGCAAATGGTCATTTGCGCCCTCATTGTGTCATTTGCGCCCTCCATGTTGCAGCTTGATTTTGGGTGCCTTTCCGGTGTCCAAATTGGGCCCAGGATAGCTCGTTGGAAAGCCCTTCAAGTCTAGTTTCCATATATGCCTTCAATTTCCAAAATGAAGGTCATTTGCCCCCTCAAAATGTCATTCTCCCAAGACTGGTATTTGCGCAGCACCTAGGCCAAAACAAGGGAAGAAAGGTCATTTTTAGGTGGTTTTTTTACCTTTTCACCTGTTAAAACTACAAACCAAGGCTGGAAACATGGTTTTTTGGAACGCATTGGTCTTTAGGAATCCAATGGTATCTTTCTTTCCCTCAAAAAGTGCCCCAAACATTTGTGTAGCGCCTAGGGCACTGCACAAATGACAGTCAAACTGTGTAAAAATTCTGAATTTTCTGGAAACATTGGCCTCCAAGATGGAGCAATATCTCACTAACCATGAGGTTTTTTGCAAAACTGAGAGAAGTTTTTGTACTTTGATATCTTAGGAACAAAAACTTCCTCCAGTTCCTCAAAATCCATTTTTGTTTGGCCACAATCTTCTCTCCAAAAAGGTGTCTCAAACAAGATTTTGCACAGGCAGAAAAATAGGCTGTGAAGATGTGCATGGATCTCTCATTCTGTAATACCTGTGTTAAAAGTGAGATAGGTTTTTGTACTTTGATATCTTAGGAACAAAAACCTCCTCCTAATTGACTAGGGTTTGTAGTTCCGGACCAATTCACAGAAATCAAAGCAGAGCAATGTTTGAAACATGTCACTGCCATAGGAGATGCCAAAAGTTCTCTAGTACTTGTTGGCTCAAGTCTGAGTATTATACTCCCAACATGTGGCCCCTTCACCTATGTTTCCTCTCCCTCACTCTATGATCTGTTTTGTTCCTTTTGTGCCATGGTATTTTTATCAAAACCCTAGGGAAGTAGATGGTGTGAAATGTGTTTTTAGGAATGAGGAATAGGTAAGGGAAAATGAAGGAGATGGTGCTAGGGATGTATGAAATGGAGGAGGAGATAGGTAGTAGTAGTATGATGGGATTTAGGATGGGGATTTGGGGATTGGGAGCCTAGGTAAATGTATCACCAAGGCTTAAGGTTTTGGGACAAAGGGTTAAGGAAAGGGAATTTTGTAAAATGGGGGTTTAGGAATGGGTATTTGCAATTGTAGGAAGGGTATGAAGGTGTAGGGGAGTGAAATTTGGGGAATTCATGAGTGCAATGGGAACACTAGGGTTTTAAAACAATTTCAAACACCAAATTCTAACATGAATTTCACAACACTCAACACATGAACTTGATGAAGATGATATTTAATGGCATTAGCTCTTACTCATTTGCTCGAGGTCGATGAGTAGGTTGATGAAGCTTTGGAAATGATTTTTCGCCACTTGAACACGTTTCTAGGGCTTCCTGGTCATTTGCACACTCAACAAAGCATTTGCGCCCTCTCTTAAGGATTTGCCCAGCACCTTTTTGCAGACCACTTTTCAAGGCCTTCTTAGTGTCCAAATTGGGCCCAGGATAGCTCATTGGAAAGCTTATTCTGTCTACTTTCCAAATATGCCTTTAGTTTGCAGAATGGACTTGATTTGACCTGTCAAAAATTGATTCTACCAAGACTGGTCAAAAAGTGCAGAATGAGGGTGCTAAAATGCAGTGTGTTGTTGCAGGTAACTTTTGGAGGTCTTACTCAACTCCAAATTGAGATCATGATAGCTCATTGGAAATCTCTCTCTATCTAGTTATTATTTGATTCATCAAGAAAGTCATTTGGACGCTCCATCTAGGAGAAATTTCGATTTTCCCAAGGTCACTCCAGAAGTGCAGTAAACCTCTTGTAACAATAGGTTAAGGCTTGTGGAAAAATGATGATTTTGAGGGATAGGAGTGATGGGAAGTGTTTAGGAATCTATATTAAGGATAGGGGAAGGTGTAAGAGTATCAGGATACAAGTCTTGTTGATTCTTTAACCATGGAAGTCATGAAACCAAGAAAATGTCCTCAAAACCCTAGAAGAGGGGAATGAGTTTTCCAAGCACAACTGAAACTGTTGGAGATCTTTTGACTATTACTACTCCTTTAGAAGATGAATTTGATGGTGAAATGACCAATTTTCATGATTTTGACCCTATGACCTAATGATGCCACAACATGGAAGAATAAGTTGAATGATGACCATGATGACTATGGGACTCTTGCAACAATGAATGACATGACCATGGTGATGGCCATTGACCATGGAGGTGAAAGTAGTAATGATCTCAATATCCTAATCAGTGACCAATTTTTTGCATGATCTAGAGGAATGATAAAAAAATTATGAATGAAACCCTAATATGAATATGAAAAGGGTGATTTTGATCACTGATAGCAGAATGCAAATTCTGACACTAAAAGGGCCAAGTCTACTTCACCAGAAAAAGGATCACCATTAGTGCAGCATGACACATCCATGCATGAGGAAGAACATGATTTTGACCTAGTAGACTTGGAAGCTACTAATGAGCATGAGAACCTAGAGGGGGTAATCAAAGAAAAGTATGCTCAGACCAAAGAGCTCCAAGACAACTTGGCAAGGGCAAACTTTGTCATTTCATTTCTAGAGCAAGAAAACCAACAGCTAGAGGCAAAATAGTTGGTTTTGGAGATAAGGCAGTTTGAGGCAAGCAAACATGATGAGAAAGGCAAAGCAGTGGTTGAGCATGAACAACAGATGAGGAGGAAGAGGCCAAGAACCATGGGTCTCAAAAAGGCATTGCAGAAGGAAAAAGAGCAAAACCCTACAGATGAAGAAATCAGTTTTGAAGATAGGATTGCAAATGAGATCAATGAGAACAAGGAGTTTTGGCTTGAGAAGGTCAACATCCACTTGGAAAAGCTCCTTAACAAGGCCAACAGGGATAACAAGATTCACAACCACATGGCTGACCACTATTATTCCCTAAATCAAATTTGTAATGTGAAGGTCAAACAGCTACAAGCTAAGCTAAAGGAAACCCTAATCAACCATGAGGAGAAGGGTAAGTTAGATATTCTTGTTGATGCCTCCATGATAGCATAACACACCTCATTTGGCATTTCCGGACCAATTTTGGGAAGATTTGGGGCAATTTTTGTTTTTTTGGTGATATTTGGTGCAAATTTGAAAAATTCAGAAATTTCACTAGGTCTAGAAGCTCCAAATCACAAATGGTTGACATTTCTAAAACGGTGATGGCCTCCTCTCAAAACCACTTCGCTCATATTTTTTATTCAGGGCTCGGATTTTGAGAAAATTGAGAAAAAGGGGTAAAAAATCAACATTATGCCCCTCTTTTTGATTGGCGCTACGCTTCTGGAGACACCTTGGGAGAATGAGTTTTTGAAGGCCTTCCCATAAGTCATTTTCAAAAATTCAATATGTCCTAGAAACTAGAAAGACAGGGCTAGTTTACCGTTCTTTCAAATTTCAATTTTGACTTCCGGAAGGTGACTAAAAATGGCCTTCAAGATGGCGCTGCGCTTCTGCAATTTTCTAAGATTTTAATTAAATTTTCACTGTGTAATTTTCTCCAATTTCTAGTTTGACTTTTGTAAAAGTCAAAAGGTGAAAGTAGATGTATGTAAAAGTCAAAATGTAAATGTAAATTGTAAAAATGGAGTTGAATTGGTGTCTTATCCTCCATTTATTGCTTTGAGGATATGTCTCTTAATGGTTAGATAAAGGAGGAATTTGTTAAGTAACCTCCCTAGTGTGTAGAAGACTTTGGATAGATGCATGTATTTGACTTTCTTGGTTGAAATTCGACCTCCAAGGGATGATTTCGACCTTAGTGGCTATATGAGGCCCATTGTAATCATTTTCAAAGATTGGATGTTGTGGAATTTAGCTTGGAACACTAGTGTACTTTGTGATTTTGGCAGGAACTAATAGACAGAATTTGTAGCTATCGTGGTGGGATTTATGTGGTACGTGATTTAATAGTGTTTCTTCCTTTGTGATCATATGTTTGAATGTATTGTACCTTCCATCTTCATTTCCATGTCTTATGTGATTTATTTCTAAGTTCGATAAACAAAATTCATTGATTTTGATGCTCTGTTTTGGAGAAGCTTTGACATTTATGTTCATTTTCTTCTGATATTAACGAATTCATGCTATTTGTGCTCGTTTTGAAACCCTATCAATCTACCATATTCACTAAGATACCTCTAAAGTGCGAAAGTGTGTGCCTACCTTGCCCCATTACATCTCTGCAAATCTGATTTTCAGAGCCCTGGCCTAGTCTTTCCTAGAGCTAATTCACCATCCAGCACAAAACATCAAAATCAAGTCAAACCCTAATCTGCATACCTAGCCTAAAATCTTTCATGATCTAGTCAAATCGGCTATGAATCTCATTGAGAGAGCCCTCTCAGCCTAATAGGGCTAGCTACTAGGTCAAAGTGGTATGTGGTTACCTTTGTTGATCTTCTTCTCAGCTTTCGGAGAACTAGTGGAGTGCTAACATAGCGCAGGATCTTCCTAAGGAGAGAAGCTCACCCCTTCTCCAGTGGACTTCGAGTGCCACTCAAGAAGGGTTTTCTTCAATTTTTGTGATTCAGTGAGGGAGCCATAGTTCCCACGCATTTCTGGAACAGCTAGGACACATAAGGAGTTGTGACTACGCAGTAGTGGGAGGTAGTTGTCTGTGACTTGCATGGTCAAGGAAATATTCGAGAGCGGCAACAGGAGGAGTTATTGGTGGATTTTAGAAGTGTCGGAGCAGCTTCAGTCCATGTGAGATCAATGTTAAAATGTCCCCATCATTATTATTTCAGCAACTGCGTCACTCACCTAGTGACTGTGCAATCATTTGAAGGGCAACATTTGGTGAGGGCATTTTCCAGAGCATTTTGGTTTGAGGAACCGGAGGATTGATTGGAGGTGTATTGTTGGAGGTTCGCTGGTGTTTTGGAGTGCATAGATCTTCAGTAGAATCTATGGCAGCAAATTTCGAAATTGGAGAAGGGCCAAGCAAAGAAGGGTCCAATTTTGAAGATTGGAATTTGCAGCAGAGCTTTCTGGTTTTCTGGGTTTTGGGCAAAGATCACCTTCCCAAATTCCTAGAATTTTCTGAGCACTTTTCAGTGGGAAAATCTAGTGCCAAAGTCAGCCAGCAGTTGCAGAAACTGGGAGACAGCGTAGTCATTCAAAAGAGCAGTTGTTGAAACAACTGTAACATTTGATATTTGTTCACTTGAGACCTGTAGCTTGCCTTGTGCGAGCCCAGGTGCACATTTTCCATCTCATATTGTACTCTAGCCATCTATATTAATAAAATTTGGTGTTACCGACATATTTCTTGTATCTGTGTTGCTGAAATAAAAAATTGTGTATTTAGTCTTTTGCATGTTTTCTATATCGTTGTAAATTCTCTATTTGGAATATTACATGTGCCCTTACGTTCGCCTCACTGTGTCATCCTCTGTCTAATGGCTGTGCAGTGCCTGATGAACTGCGTCCCTCCTCAGTGCTGCCCTTTCCAAAACTCTTCCTGCACTCTCGGACTATTGTTGATGCCCTCTCTCTCCCACTTGCAACTCACCCTCTGATTCGATTTTCTCTTGCCGAACTTCAGCCACTGAGAAAATCGATCTGCTTGGGAAACTGAGTATCTGCTCTAGCGTGTTCTCCAAGTGCCTATCAAGTTTCTTCTTATAATCTCTCGTTGAGGTATCGATGGGCAAGATTAGATCTTAATCAATGGCTTAGATTATCTAGAACTCGATCCATGCCTTTATCTAGAAGATTCGCACCCGATTTAATTAATACCCTTCAATTATTCTCATTTCCTAATTTTAGACTTAGGAATACATTAAAAATAATTAATTATTTTACTTTAATCAACACTGGGTAGAATTTCCCCAAATGATTTATGGGTCTTGAAAAATGCATGTGTCTTAGCCTCTCTACAAAATCTCGAGGCTAGAGCACATCCGATGCTACAAAAATCAACACTTCATTCCATAGGGACTACCCTCCATAGCCTGTTGTTGGGAGATAGCTAGAACGAAATGTGCGTGGATCAGAATGATAGCCCCCGCCCTGAGCGGTTGTCGCAGCACCTGTACAATCTGGGCAACATCAAGGGCCACATGAAAAAAGGGTAAATCGAACCCTTAGGAGGAATTCAACCCACACGGAGGGAAAAATGCTTAGGGGGCTCAATTTGGTGGGGACCACTTGAGGAGGAGGAGAGCAACTACAAAAGGGAAAGACAAACTCCTTTTTTGGGGTTCCCTGTTCATTCATCTAACTTATAGTTTTCTTGTGTTGTTAGCCAAGTCAACCAGTGCTTTGAGCACAAGAATTTACAAGGAGAAATTACAGACTCTCTTTCGGTGGACTTTGAGTGCCACCCTATGGGACCTTGTCAACAAGTGAGTATTACTCTAGGAGGTTTTTTTTACTTAGTTAATTATCATCTCCCTACTAGGAGTTAATAATTAATTGAGTTTTTGCCTTCAATTTTACCCCAAAGCCGGAGTACGGCTTGATGGTGAGGCCTTGGGTGACTCCTAGTGTCTAGAGTCAATGTATATTACCATACTAGATCACACAAAAAATTTCGTGGAATTTGGTTAGGTCTAAGTAGTGATTTTTTAATTTTTTAGATTTCCCGCAAGTCGAAAATTGCAATAAAAATTGTAATTGAATTGTAATAAGTGTTGTCTAGAGAAGTTGTATGGGGTATGAGTAATCAAAATTACACCTCTCACGCTCAACTTTCTACTATGACACACTTTGAGGGGTTCAAAATGTCTTTTGAACCCTCAAAACCCACTTTTCCTAAGTTTAGTGGGAAATCTGGCAATTGATTAAGCTAATAAGGTGGAAAATTATGGAGGAGTTAATATGAAGTCCCAAGGTGATGTGGACTCTTAAAATCAAGGAAAAGACATGTGCTCAAATAAAATTGAATTTCCGGCATTAAATGAGAGTTGCTTACTTGGAAATTCGAATTTGTGAAGTTAGTGCATATTTAAGAAGATTTGGGAGAATATTTGGTCGAGATTTTTGTGGGAAATTGTCCCCACATGGGTTATCAACCATATACACATGTCATTCCATCATAAAATTCGAATTTGGCACATAAGGGAAGAAGAAAATGATGTTCACTTGCCAGAATTCGATTTTTACACTTGGCATTGGAGCTCCACTTACCAAATTCGAATTTGCCTTGAGATCTCCTCCCTCTCACCACTTGGCATATGGTTCTTCATTGGGATTTGCTCCCAACTTTCTATATAATGGAGCCATGGGCTCTCATATTGTATCATTGGATACGAGCTATTGTGCTTGCGGAAGCGCTGCTACTTTGTACACTTTTCAAGAATATCAATAAAAAGACTTTGGGGGTTCATTCATAGGTGTTCTTCCTTTGGAGCATGGTGCATTTGGAGCTATTGGTATAATCTTTTCTATGCTTTGAGTTATTTCATTTTCCATGTATTCTTGTGAATTTGCTAGTGCACAGCTAACTTGTATTAGCATTTGATTTGAAAGTAGGCCCTAGAGGTTGAAAGTTCTAGTTTATTTTCAAATAAATTTCTAGAAATTTCAATTCATTGTTTGCTTATCTAAATCTACATGGACTAATTTGTGATTTGAGTATTGTAGAAGAATTCTTTTTGGATCAAATGTGAAGGTGAAGTCTTTGGGAGACCTACCCACTCTTGAAGCACCTTCAAAGGAACTTTCATTTGTTATTTGAATTTTCATTGTTTATCTTACGAAAAAGTGCCTTGCAGGGATTCGTTTGGACATAGTTTGTATGCATGCAATCATTTAAAAATATTTTACTTTTCATTGTGCATCAATGGATCATATTTTGCTATTTAGAAAGCTTAAGCATGGCTAGACAAAGAGGAGAGTTTACTCATCCTCTTTGGCTTAGCCATTTGTAGATTATTGTGCAATATTTTGTGATTTTCTTTGTCTAACACTTGGTTGGTTTTTTGTAGCCTTCTTTTTCTAACTTGTTTTCTTGTAGCAACTTGTGGGATTCCCCTTCAAGAAACTACTAACAAATTGTTGCAGGACCTTTGAGCTCTAATGTCAAACGAGGAGGACTCTCTCTTTTTCCTTTGGTCGTGGGCAGTTAAGGAGCTTCCTTGAGGAAGGCTGAGTTCCTTTTGTGACTTCTTCCCTCTCTCTTGGCTGTGAGCATTGAGGAGGCTTAGCCTCTCTTCTTCGCTTGTAAAAATCTAATTTCTATTGAGCCTTTATATTGCAGAAATTTCTCATCAAGGATAAGTCTAAGACCTCAAGTTTCATTTGTAAAGGTTTTCCTTGAGCTTGTAAGAGGCTTCATAGTCTCTTACTTCTAACAACTAATAAAAATTTTGATTTTGAAAGCGTGGGTTTTACCCATTGGAATCTCAATCTCTCCATTTTTTGAGAAGACTTGTGGTGTGATTTGTTGATCCCTTTAAATTGCATGCATCTCATTTAATTGGTAAATTAACTCAACCATGCATTTCATTCATTTCACTAACTATTCACTTTGATTTGCTACAAGTTTTAAGAGCATTTACTTTCATAGCAAATTCAGATTTCTTTTTTGCAAGCATCTTTACTTGAGTTTATTTAGCTTGAAATCATACTTCAAATTTTCTTATGCTTCACCATTGAGCACACTCTATAATATTAAGTTTGATGCATCAAGTAAAACTACATTTTATTTCATGACAAGCAAATATATTTCAAGTTGAAGTTGAATTTTCATTTTCATGTTAATTTACTTTTAGATCTTACATGCTCCAAGCATCACTAAAATTTACCTCCAACTTAAGTTGGTTGAATAGACATTTTAGGGACCCTCTACCTCTATGGACTCCTCACTGTGAGATCCAAATATTTGGGCGAGGGTGAGGTCTGAGGATTAGAGTTCAATTGTAACCTTGCTTTAGAACTAATTAATAAAATAAACCAAAAGCACTATCTCATCACATTTACTTGCAAAGTTCCCAAATTTTTTGCTATCTTGATGGTTTAAAGATTCACATGCAAATATTATCTCAAGAAGCACTTTGGATGCAAACATTTTAATTCCTTAAATTTTGCAACAAGTTTAATTCTATGGTACTTGGAAATTTGCTTACTTTTGCAACTTCATTGCATGTTGTCATTTTAATGATCATTATGCTTATGGATGATTGATATATCTCGTTTCATTGGCAAATGCCCTTATTTGGTGTTGCAAATTTAATTGCATGTTGTGATCTTGGTCTAACATTTGAGTTTTTCTATCATCTCATTTACATTCTCCAAAAGTAGAACACTAAATGTTTCCTTATGAGCAAGATAGTTTCTCATGCTTTGATTCATAAATCTATTTATCTTGAGAGCATTTCTGATATCTTGTGCTAACAGTCTTTTGTTTCCATTTCAGGATTACTGTGTTCTCATCTCTTTGAGCATTTCTTTTACTTTTGAGCATGTTATTTGTAAAGGCACTGGTTAAATGGTTTGTCATTATTTCAAAGTTGCTCATAAATGTTCATGAATCTTCAAAAGTAATCCAATCTCACTCTAATATTCTCCTAGAAAACTCACATCTTTAACTTAGTTTTTCTTTAGGGACCAACCCCCATAGCTAACCTAGGAGATAGATTAAACGGAGAGAGTCGGGAATAGGTGACAACCCCTTCTCTGAGTTCCTTGCCACCAACCACACCTTGTGGGGTTAAAGGCTTCTCCTGCTAACTGTAGGTAGGTGTAGGCGGCAGGCAATAACAGGGACCATTCCTTGGGAGGATGTTCCTATTACAGGACTTTTACAGATGACTTCTCCTACAAGACCTGGATATATTTCTTGAAGAAGAAGGACGAAGCATTCAAATGGTTTCGTACCTTCAAGGCCTTTGTGGAAAATCAAACCAAGAAGAGAATCAAAGTTTTGAGGACCGACAATGGGACCGAGTATGAGTCAAATGAGTTCAATGACTTTTGCAAAGCTAGCATTAAGAGGGAGAACACAACTACGTATACTCCTGAGCAAAATGGTGTTGCTGAAAGAAAGAACAGGACCATTGTGCAAGTTGCTTGTGCCATGCTATGTGACCAAGGTCTTCCAAAGTTTTTATGAAGAGAAGCTGCAAACACTGCTGTATACATTCAAAATAAATGCCCACATTCCGCTCTGGACTCCAAAACTACCGAAGAAGTCTTCTCTGGTAAGAAACCTGATGTTTCTCATTTTAGAGTTTTTGGTTGTCCTTTTTACTTTCATGTGCTGAAAGAAAAGAGAAGCAAGTTGGATGCTTCTGGAAAGAAGGGAATGTTTGTGTGCTACAGTGAAACTTCGAAGGCATATAGAATCTATGTGCCTGGTCAAAGAGAAGTGGAGATATTGCACGATGTCACTTTCGATGAAGATGTTGCCCTCAAGAAAGTGAGAAACCTTCCTAGCTCCAAGGAAGACAAAGAAGATGAAGAAGCAGGGAAGCAGGAAGAGTCGAAGGATGAATCGATGCCAAGCAGGAAGAGTCGAAGGATGAATCGATGCCAAATGTTGAAGGACCTATGGATCCTATTGATCCACCTCCTTCAAATAAGAGAAGACCCTCATGGCTCAGGGACACTCTTGAAGATGTCGAGAGACATATTGCCCCAAAGGGGACATTCCTTGAAAGCAAGAAGCCGAATAGGTACCAAGGGTACCTAGCAGCCATGAGTACAATTGTACAATTTGAGCCTAGATCATTTGAAGAAGTCGTAAACCACCAAGTTTGGAAGGATGTTATGCACGAAGAATATGAATCCATTATGAAAAATGATGTCTGGGAAGTGGTCCCGAGACCAGAGAACAAATCTGTTGTCACCTCGAAATGGCTCTATAAGATCAAGCATGGATCTGATGGTAGTGCTGAAAAGTACAAAGGCAAGACTTGTTGCCCGAGGCTTCTCTCAAAAAAAAGGCATAGATTATGATGATATATTTGCACCTGTGGCCCGCTATACCACCATCCGATCTATCATTGCCCTTGTTGCAACGCAAGGATGGAGTCTCCATCAGATGGATGTGAAGACCGCTTTTCTGCATGGTTCTAGAAAGAAAGAGGTGTATGTGGAGCAGCCTCTGGGGTTCAAAGACCGAGATAGAGACACCTATGTATGCAGGTTGAAGAAAGCCCTTTATGGGTTGAAGCAAGCCCCCAGGGCTTGGTATGAGAGGATAGATAGCTACTTGATGAAGCTGGGCTTCACTCGAAGTAATGCTGATCCAAACCTTTATTTTAAGGTTGATAGAGAAAGGCCTCTCATTCTAGTTCTCTATGTGGACGATCTCTTCCTAACAGGTGCTGACCCTCTCATTCATCAGTGTAAGAGGGAGCTAGCTTCCGAGTTTGAGATGAAATACCTAGGACTGATGCACTACTTCCTAGGCTTAGAGGTCTGGCAGAGGCCAGGCGAGATTTTCCTTTCTCAAGGAAAATATGTCGTGAAGTTGTTGGAGATATTTGGTATGGTGGACTATAAGTATGTGTCGACACTGATGGAACTCAACTTTAAGAAGTTGTGTGGAAACGTTGTTGGGCCTGTGCTGGGAAATCCCACCGAGTATCGACAACTCGTAGGGGCCCTGATGTTCCTAGAGAACTCTCGTCCGGACGTATGTTTTGCCGTGAACACTTTGAGTCAACATATGGTTGATCCTCATCACATTCACTAGATTGGTGCCAAGAATCTATTGAGATATCTTTGGGGCACAATCAACCATGGGTTGAGATACACTGCCAGTAGTTTGAGAC